>CAJNIZ010012147.1:81544-101411 GCA_905231905.1 Symbiodinium pilosum | reverse complement strand
GGATCAAGAACGGCATTCTGAAGCCCTTCGCCCCTATCGACATCGTCAAGGATTTGGCTGGGGTGATCCCTAAACTGGCAACCCTAAACCCTAAACCCCAAACCCTAAACCCCCAACCCCAAACTCTAAACCCCAAACCCCAAACCCTAAACCCCAAACCCGAAACCCTAAACCCTAAACCCCAAATCCTAAACCCTAGGTGTGACCCTAAATCTCCCAGCATCTTCCTCAAATAAACCAGCCAGTATACGGCCACAGTTCAACCCTGTTCCGAATGCCTTGTTGGAAGTGGAGGGGGATATTGGGATTATTCGGTTTTGGGTTTTGGGTTTAGGGAGGGGATAGTGGGATTATTCGGGAAGAAATGCGAACGAGCCTGCACCTCAGCAGGAGAAACGAGCATGGAAGCCTGAGCCTGCCATAACCCCAAACCCTAAGCCAGCCAGGCAAATATAGGGGTGCCCCACGTTGAGGGTCCTTTTTCGGGACTCCCGATATTGAAGATTGAAATACATATATATATATATCTATATATATACATAGGTCCCCCTTAATAATCCCTATAATACTTATATATATATATGTATATATATAAGTCCATATATAGGTCCCCCTTAATAATCCCTATAATACTCCCCTATATAACCCCTGTAGGGAGTTTAGACCCTAAACCCTATGTAACCCCCATATAGCCCCTGTAATCCCCGCTTTGTGATAGGTACCCCCCATTTTTGGGGAGCCACCAAAAACCCTAAACCCTCAACCTCAAACCCCTACACCCTAGACCCTCAACCTGAAACCCCTAAACCATCAACCGTAAACCCCTCAGCCCTAAATTAAACCCTAAATCCCTAACCCCTAAAGCCTCAACCCTAAACCCCAAAACGCCTAAAACCCTAAACCCTGAACCCAATCCCCAAATACATCCGGGATGCTTCAGAAGGGCCTCGCTAGGTTCGTCTGCCATGATCGGCAAAGAGGTGACAGTCTCTCGAAAGACGGATCTTTCAGGTTGAAAGGTTTTGGGGGTTCCGGGGTTTGGGGGTTTGGGGTCTGGGGGTTTGGTGTTTAGTGGTTTAGGGGTTTGGGGCTTTGGGGTTTAGGGTCTAGGGCTTCTGCATGCAGTTAGCGCATGACTGAGAATCCGGCAGCGAATCACTGGTGCATTACTGGGAAGACGGTTTTAAAGGGGGGTCGTCTCTGCTGCCTGTCTCCACAAGACATCAAAAGATGAAGCTCGAATCGAGGTTTTTGGTTTAAGGCTTGGGGCTTAGGGCGGATTCTATGGGGCACCATTTTCAGAAAGATTTGGGTATGTGCAGTCAGGGGCCCCTCGCAAGCGTTGGGTACTTCAGGCTGCAGAGCTTTGGTACTACGAATTATGGCACTTGGGTATAGGGTTTTAGGATCCGCCACGTCAATAGGCCGCACAAGCAGTTGTTTGGTGCAGCTGTCCCTTGCAAGCCAGGATTATTCCTTCACATATCCGGCAGCCTGCAAGAAATCCTGAAACGATTTGAGCTCTAGTCTAAACTCCCAGTATCCCCATTTGGAACCCCTGTATTAATCTCCTATATAATCCCCTATATAACCCCTCTTTCAGGAATTTGTCATTTGGGAGGCATGAACTCGATTACGGCTGGAGATGTGTTCCAGTAAGGATCTGCCTAGACATTTGTCATGTGAGGTTTCCCAAAGTTAGGGGTAGAAGGATACAGAGGGTTCTAGAGTGATGTTATAGGTTTCGGGTTTAGGGCTTAGGGTTTCCCAAAGTTAGGGATACCTTTTTCAGGGGGCCCTATAGTAAGGATTATGTTAGGTCTCCCTCATTTGGGAAACTACCAGGTCAATACCGCCAAAATCTCCAAGCAAACACGCGGATCACAGCTTCTGAGCCAGTCGGCAGCCGCATCAGAGACAAGTCTGCAAAATCATCCCCAGAAGTTTGAGGATTTGAGGTACTTTTGGGGTTTCCCAGAAATTGGGACCATTTTGGGGTCCCTGCAATAAGATTTACAATATTTTGGGGACTACATTGGGGTTCCCCTATTCTGGAAAGTACCCTATATTAAGAATTCAGAACATTAGTCGGGAGCCCTTGGGGATCCGTGCATTCAAAAGATGTCCCCAGCGAAGGGCCCAGACAGATGGTAAACCCTAAAGATACCAAACCTAGTGGAGCCATATCTGGGAAACCCTGAACCCTTAACCCCAGTCCTAACATCGTTTTGAGTTTAGGGCTTGATCTAGAGGTTTCTCATGGCACATCGTAGGATCCTAAACATCTGTACATTACATGGGCACGGTTTAGGATTTGTACAGAAGCTTCCGACTGATATCGTCCATGGCCGCATCCTAGTCGTAGCCCTGAATCCAGCCTAGAACGACCCTGTGCGGCCCTAGCGCAAATGCCTTGGCCAAAATCCGAACTTCAAACACTGATCCCTCACTGCACCTCTCAAATTCCAGGAATAGTAGCCTAAGTAGTTTTTTGTGGTTGAAAGCACTTCATGTCGGTATTTGGGAAGTTAACGGCCCAGCCAAACAATTTCCAGCAAGCACAGGTTTCGGCGAATGTGCCCAGAACAAACCTGCGGCCCTCAGACCTAAACCTTAAACGCATATTTTAGGGTTTGGGGTTACGGGTTTATGAACAATTATCTAACCTCCTGGACCAGGACGGTCTGCCGGCACCAAGCTGGTTACATCCTTTTCTCCAGGATGTGGGGTTTAGGGTTTAGGGGAGATCTCAAAGTGCAGGTCTTTTCCTGGAGATGGCCTTACAGGTAGGATGCCAAATCCTGGGGCGGCTTAAAAAGCTTCAGGATGGGCATGTGGGCTATATGGTCAACATCCCAAGCTAGACATGGGTTCCTATTTGCGATGTCCACCCTTAATGGTACTCGGTAACCCTGAACATGACAGCAGCTCATCCAACAAATGGTTTCCCCGATGTAGCAATGATATTGATATTTTTCCTTTTTTTTGGTGGGGTGCGATGTGTTGGATCCTTTAGGGGATCTTGCAAGGCTGTCCATGCTAATGGGTAACCGAGCGCGTTTTCCGGAAAACAAAGCATCACTTTGGCACGCTGGCACCTTGTGGGCCTGTACTTGGGAGAGTTTGACTCACTTTACAATCCTAAACCCTAAGCCCTCACAAAGAGACTTGACTTGAATACTGGTGTTGCAAGGAGTCATCCCTCCATCCAAGGAACTACGAACCCTGAACCCTAAACCCTATACATCTGTCGCCACCCTTTATAATAGCTATATATTTAGTACTGCCCCCCCTCAGTGACAGTTGGATAATATTTATAATATGGTTATATACAGCCCGTAATAGGACCCCTAGTATAGACTGTTACTGGGGGGGCAGTACCCAAGCTATATAACCCCTGCAAGGCATCCCTACGGCAGTGCCCCTACATTCCCTCTCGTCTTCACCCTACAGATCCCCTAAACTTGCGCAATGACAAGGGCCCCCGCAACGCGCCACTTCCTGGGCAGTGGAAAACATGGTTTAGGGTTTAGGGCTCTGTCCGATGGATTTTTGCTGACCTGCTATCCCGAATAACAACGACCACCCCCACACCCCCCCAAATATGGTACCACTGCATATTACCGGAATATGGATTTTGAGGGGTTGGGGCTGCTCTTATTATTACGTAGGAGGAATTGGGTACCTTGGTCCTGTCACTGTATGCCTATACTCAGTGGAAGTCGATGACTGGAGGATTGCTGGAACCAAACGACAACACAGAAACCAATAGGAAGTGCTTCAGATAGGTAAGCGTCAACATCAATTCTTTCAGACTGCTGAGAAATCTTGGGGCAGGATGTCTATAATGTATGCCTAGAGTGGACCTAAACCCTAAACCCTGGTGCCTACTAATGGGACCTACATTGAGCAAGATTGAGCCTTTTGGAAAGTGCAGCTATCCTGCTGAGCCCGCTCGACCCCGCAGTCCTTAGCTTCATCTGCCTGCGGTACTTTAATACTCAGAACCCAGGGTTTAGAGTTGAGGGTTTAGGGGACTTGAGGGCTTAGAAATTTGGCTGTGAGTGCGATTCTTATTGGGCTACACTTGCCGTGAACCTCCCAGCAGGGTTTGGGGTTTCCCTCGCCGCCTAAATCCTAAACCCTATGCCCTAATTTAAATTGCGCGGCTGGGGCCTGAGATCTTCCCAGTTGCATGCACGAACAGATCTTTGAGCCTACTATCGCAGTCGTACCATCTGCCAAACCTCTGAATGCTACACCATAACCCCAAACTACAAGACAGGGCCCCCCGACTTATAAGTTGGGTTATAAGTGGTTATAGTAGGGTAGCTCTGGTGGTCCGTCCTTCAAACGGTAATTTCTGAGACTTCTACGTTTAGCTATGTGATCGCTCGTCTCCTCCGTGAAGACAGAAAACCCACGGAAATGCAACGATCGACGAAAAGATTTGCAGGTTCAACGCCTGGCCATATCCAGTAAACCTTGGGTACTGCCCCCGTAGCAGTTGAATAACAGATATAATATGGTAATATATAGCCCTTAATAGGACCCCTAATATAGACTGTTCCTGGGGGGGGTCAGTACCCAAAGTAAACCTAAAACAGAAACCCGCGACCTAGACTCCCAGCCCTGGTCTCAAACTTTATCCTAAACCTTAAACCCTCAGAGTTTCCATTTCTTTTCCATTGCATTCCCTATATACCCCTACATACATATATATATATATATGTATATATATATGTATATATATATACATATATATATATATGTATTCCTACATGCGCTATGGTCTGAGCTTCTAATATCCCCTACAGTACTCTGCCCTTATCTAACCCCCTTAAGGAGTTTTGACTATAGCGCATATAAACCGCTACACCCCAAACCCTACCATCCTAGATCCTGAACCTAGACTCTACGCCCTACATCCTAAATGCTAAACCCTCAGACCTGGTTCCTAAACCCTAAACCCATCTACCTGGCTTGAAGGAAGTCCCTAGCGGCCCCCCGCCTGGCAATCCAATACTGGCCATTTTGGCCTTTCATGGTTTAGGGCTTTGGCTTTCGGATTTAGGGTTTAGGATTTAAGGTTTAAGATTCAGGGTTGAGGGTTTAGGATTTAGGCTTTCGGGTTGAGGGTTTAGGATTTAGGCTTTCGGGTTTAGGGTTCAAGGTTCAGGGTTTAGGACATAGGGCGTAGGGATAAGTTTAGGTTGTGGGTTTAGGGGTAACGGAACAGGGTTTCTCAGAGATAGAGCGGCAGGACTAACAAATTGAAGCTTTAGGATTTGAAGTGTTGCTGTTTGGGGTTAATTTGGGCCTCTCCAATACCCCTGATACTGGCCATTAACGCCAAAACAAGGGCTTCAAAGGCGCTGACTTCGGGGTATTTGGGAAGTCCAGGCGGATCCTACTCGGGGTATTTGGGAGGTTCAGGCGGATCCTTCTCTTGAAGTCATTTCAGGAAGCCTCCTCTGGCTGGAGGCTGCGTGAAGGTTTACGGAGGGCTTGGGGTTTAGGGTTTATGAGGTCTTTAGAGTTTAGGGTTTAGGGTTTAGGGTTGGGTTTAGGGTCTGGGGCTGCAACTTCGAGGCATGACGGTGGCAAGGATTGAAGATTTACCTAGACCCTGCAGCTACCCTGGATCGTGGCCAAAATTTCTACGATTTAGACTTGAACCCTCCCTAAACCCTAAACCGCCAGGGAAAAACTGAAGGGTTCAAGGTCTTGAGCTCAAGTTTAAGGCAGCTAAGGCTTAAGGTTGCCAACCTCAAGCACCTGAAGATTCAATAGGTTTGGGCTTTAAGGTTTGGGAATGACGATCCTGCATCTTTTTTGGCGGGTCAGGGGGACGTAGCAAGTAGGATAGGTGGGGCATGGCGGGGTCAGTATGCGGCTTATATAGAGGTTAATTATAATGAAGTATGATCCGTATACTTCCTAAATTCCGCTGAATGGCTGATACGGGAGTGGGTTATAGAGGCTTTGTGGGCTTTGGATGAGAACTCTTGTAAGGTTCCTTTCATCGCTTCCCAACTGGCAAGGCACTGTTTCGGGTTTAGGGTGAAAGGATCGTAGACCAACTGTTCCCGTTGTTTGGGGATTGGCGATAATTTACGCATGACCAACTGTAAGATGCAGGTGTTTGGTTCGAGGATTCTGGAATAGAGCCGGTAGGTTTTACAATGGCAGGCTCGCACTTCAGGATTGGAGTCATAACGTCCCAATTCGGAGCGAAGCCATACGTGTCACGTCCGCATTACGGACGGTGACGCACCACCTGATCATTCTATCGAACAGCCCTACAAGGACCTCAAAAGTCAGCAAACAAGATCCTGGTCCAAAACTTTTGAAAACAACCCCACAACCTTTTATTTTACATACTCTTCTGGGTTGCTGTTACTGAACTTAGCTTAAGCTACTGCATTGAAGAAACCATGTTGATTACTATGCAAACCACTATGGTAACTTAACTTAAGTTCCTTAACCGCAACCCACTTTGGGATTTCAGGTATCACACTCAGCCTCATCCCCGTGACTCCAGCGAGACAAGCTTGTCATGGGCCCTTGGAACCCATGAGCCGGCTGGATTGCCCCTTCAGAGGTACCGGTTCAATGTCAACATTTCCCACATAATTCATGGACATGAGTTCCTTATTAAGGACTGTATTACGGACGATATTAAACTACCGGGTGTGTTCGTTAAACGTCGCATAGTGCGATTTATGCTGAGTTCGAGGTTTTCGGTCGGAAAAGTGAGGTTTCGACTTTTGGCGAAACTACTTCGCATGCTTTACTTCTCAGACAGCTGCCCGCAACTTCTCCGAGAACTCCATCGGGCTCAAGTATTCGTTCTGGACGAGATGCACGCACAACATCCATTGGTATGCCGTCTTTGGGAAACTACTGAACCCGAAATTCGCGGACCTTCAGCCCGTAATGCTTAGGCAAAAACTCCTAGGGATCCAAATAGCCCAATGTAGGTAATATTTACAGACTTTTGGGCCCAATGTAGGTAATATTTGTATACTTGGATCTCTAGGGAATCTGTGAAACATTTTAGAACCTTACTAACTCCGGTCGACTCGAAGGCAAGGGGGGATGAAAGCTTTCGACTGTTGAGTCTTAGGAGGACCCCCCACCCTGTAATAGTGGTATAATAGGAATATGAGAGGACCCTAATATGAATCCTTATCATCCCTTATAGCCACTATTACAGGGTGGGGGGTCCACCTAAGTTGAGTCACAGGTTCTACTTCCTTGTTCATGTTGGCTCCACATCGTGTGTGTCGGATGACAGGAGCCGCGCCATCCAGGTGCGGTAGACTCCAAGCTATGTGGCACTTGTCCGGCTTCAGCAAACTGAATTGCCAGAAGGCCTCCAGAGTGGGTCACGGAGAAACAGGAGGAAGGCTTGCGACGCTTGCCGTCGTAAGGACAGCATGTCCAGCAGATCCATCTGCCACTGGCAGGAAGAAGGCAACCCTCAAGAGTAGTATTGCTCTGCACGTAGCAAAGCACCTGCGGGTTTACATATATTGAAAAAGGTACGGTTTCTTATTACTTGCGTAGATTCTGCACATAGCGAGAACCAATTTGCTGTTATATGTGTTCAGTAGAACCTGCACGCAATTATCCCCCACACCCCACTTCCTGACTCATCTTAACACCACACCCAGCAGAGCCGACAGGCCCTGAAGTATAGCAAACTGACGAAATTAGGCAAAATTTTGGGTTCGGCCGACGGCATCCGATGGGCCGTAGTGCAATTACAAGAGGGACCCCTATGTCCACCGTGAAGGGTCCCTTTTTGTGGACAATAGCCCCTCTGCACGTAGGGAAGGACCAGCTTCTAATTAACCCTAAACCCGAATCCACAATGAAAAAAAAAATCGGTACTGCCAACTACTCAGGCCCAGGCGCATGACATTTCATGTTGCTTGTTCATGGCTCAGGCGTCTACATGCCCACAGGTTCCACAAAGGAGGTATGCGTAGGCTTTACACACCACCGATGGCAATATTCTTAGACTAGGGCTGAACTCGCAAAGCTACCCGGTTCTTAGTAGAAAATCAGGGACTGGATCCGTAGAATAATCCCTGATAAATTATCCTTTAAACCCATACCCTAAGCCCGAAACCCTAAACCCAAAACCCAAAACCCTAAACCTTAAACCCTAAACCCTAAACCCTAAGCCCAAAACCCTAAACCCCATTTCCCCAGGAAGCACCAGGGAGAAAACTCTGAAACCGCTGCCTGTTGAATTGCCACAGCTCCCGGCTTTGGGGAGCAGCAAACCTGCTTGGGCTTCGGATAGGTTTAGGGCTCAGGGTTTAGGGATTTAGGGTTCAGGGGTATAGGGAGGAGGCTTCAGGATTTAAGTTTTCCGCGCTTCGGAAGAGAGAATGAGAGTTCCGGATGCATAACTTCAGGAGGCTACCATGCCATCCTTCCCAAGGTATAAGGTGTTTACTGGCTTGCTGTTAAGGAACTTACATTAAGTTACCATAATGTGTATATATATATAGATATATAGTTGTCTATGTATATACAATAGATTATAGGGTTTCCCCAATGCAGTAACTCAAATTAACTTCCTCAACGGCAGCCCAGTTCAGGGTCATGCAGGAGTCTTAGCATCCACCGCATCTAGCTGGTTGTTGACTGGAGGATAAGGGGTGTAGGGATTGGTGGCAGACATCGGCCCACGAGCGGGGCAAAAAGATGAGTGTGGTGGAAATACCCTAAACCCTAAACCCGGGTTTCAGATTTAGCTGGTGCCCTACTTCCTTCAGAAGCTTCAACATGACTTGACTTGTTGGCTTGCAGTTTGACCGTGTGGCCAGTACCACTGCCATGAACATCCCTGTTCTCCTAAAAGCTATGCACTCGCATATACATACATACATACATACATACATACATACATACATACATACATACATACATACATCTGTGTGTGTGTATGTAGTACTAGATACACGCACTTGCCTGTATGCAATACGTATCAGTTGCCTGTATGTAACACGTATATACGTATGTACCTGTATGTCAAAAGATGTGTGTATGTGTACGCACGTACACTGCGCGTGCGGTAGGGCTGTTTCCCCTGCGGCGACCATTTCAAGATCACTGGCAACTGATGTGCCTGTCACAGTTATCTATGCTAATCTGCATATTCCGAACGCAAAGCTGCCCCCGATATGCTCCCAAATACTGCGCACGCCGTTTATCGTGGAGACTCTCAGAATGGAACCCCCCAGATGTTTAGAAGCACCGCCTTAGGATGAGGTGGTCTCCTCTTTGTTTTTCAGTCCCAGATTCCACTTACGCAAACTCAATACTCCAATGCAGCATCTTCTCTAATTCTTTCAGCCCTAAACCCTAACCGCTAATCATAACAGAGCATGAACACTAATGTGTTTAGATATACATGTCGCCCTGAAAACAGGAGAGTTTGGAATCCCCAGCAAAAACTGAATCAAGTCCCCGCACTTTAAAACATAGGTCCAATAGGGCACGATTCTTGGGAGGCGGATTTAAGGTTCAGGGTTTATCAAGAATGCACCTGGTGGTGCTTGCTTATTGCCGCCAAGGAACAGTTCGTCTCGGTCACGAGCGCAACATCAAGGGCACAAAAGGTTCATCGCTATTGCTCCCAGTTCTTTGGGTCTGTCCTTCGGAGCCTTAATTTAAGAATTCTGTTGCTAAACTCTAAACCCTAAACTTCTCAAAGCTCCATAGACTCTTCAGAAGTCCCTAGACCCTAAACCCGACACCCGTGGCTGAACGTAGGGTTGGCTGGGGTGGGCAGAGAAGTAGAGCTGAGCTCAACCTTGATCCCTGTAGCCCAACAAACGGGGGTTTAGGGTTTAGGCGGGTTTAGGAATCAAAGAAGCCCTTCGTGATTCCAGACTTTTATGGCGAGGCGTTCCTACTTTCAAAATACAGCAATTTGCTTTGGACATGCTACAAAGTCATAAGCATCTGAGTTCGTAGCCCTAAACCCTAAGCTTGATGATTCCAGTCCTGCCCCTACACTCTTTGGATGACCTACTGATGAATTCCTCTTGAGGAAGGCACCGGTGGGCTCGCATGCTGCAGCGCTTGGGAGACTAGGGATGCACTACGTGGAGTATACAGTTTAGGGTTTAGGGTTTAGGGTTTGGGGTTTAGGGTTTAGGGTTTAGGGTTTAGGGTTTGGGGTTTAGGGTTTGGGGTTTAGGGTTTAGGGTTTAGGGTTTGGGGAACCTATACTTTGAAACTTAGGTCAATCCCCCCTGTAGTAATAGCTCCTTAATATGGAATGGCTGAGGCCTTAATATACCTACAGTAGTCCCTTGTGGTACCAAGTACTGGGTGGGGGATTGACCCAAACTTGCAAGCTTACATCATCAATCTGAGCACCTAGATAGGATGGCTGTCGGGCTCAAGCAGGTTCCTATAGGGCCCCAGACTATACGATAGAGCTGACATTCTACGTTTACACCCTAAACCCTAAACCCCTACGGGTTTAGGGTTCCCCTCAGGTATTTCGACAAACACTCAACACGACCATCACTAGCTGAGGGGTTGTCGCAATCAATGTCTCTTCCTGGCCCTTGTATTGGGAGCCGTTTTGGAATGGGAACCCTAAACCCTTAGGCAGGGTTTAGGGTTTAGGGCTTAAACTCTAAAGCATCAGACAACCCTCGCCTACGTCCTTGCCGAATACTCCTGTTGACAATATAATTCTTGCATGACGGCTAGCACTCCTAAACCTAAACCGTGTACCAAGGGACAAGCAGGTCAGCAGCCCTAAACCCTCACTCCAGTACTTGGAGGTTTAGGGTAATGCAGACCTCTGATTAATCAACCCTCTCCTTTTCAGGGTCTAGATTTTAGGGTTGAGGGTTTTATCAGAATCCCTATCGTAAATCCCATCAAGGGGAGGGAGTTTGGTAATCACGGGTCTATGTTAATTCTAACCAAATAAATACTCCTAATTCAGTGTGGGTTTAGGGCTTAGGGGTTAGGATCACAGAAAGGCGAATTAATAGCTAAGTATGCCTCTAAGCGTGACTGAGTCATCAAAGCTGCTGTTGAAATTCCTATTATTGCTACTAGTCTTAATAAGACACTACCCGAAACCCTAAACCCTAAACCCTTAAACCCTAAACCCTATTATCAGGAGGGCCATCTTCCTTACAACCCTGCTTTTAAGTAAGTATTGGGCTCTTCGCTGCGAAGAGTTTAGCTTCAGACTGTTAGTCCTGGGTCTGCACCCCTGAGAAAAAATTTACAAGAAGGGGACAAAGTTCCTAGTATTACTGTTAGAGTATACGTAATTTTTATTAGTATCGTATCATTATTAGTATATTAATATAGTATGAATATTATTGTAATATCAACACATGCCAGAAGGGGGAAAAGGGGTTTGCGCAAGATCCAAATCTTGCTTTGTCACGGTCAACTCACAGCCATCTCGCGTTCAGCGAATTAAGGCCTAAATAAGTAGAATCCCTCTAAACCCTGAACCCTCACTCCCTTAAAGCCCAAGCCCGAACTACCTCAAACCCTGACATATGGCCCTTAATAGTAGGTACGCAGGCCCTAATCCGCATTACTTGGAGGGTCTAGGTACGTAGCACGTATGACCCCAATATTTGCAGGTTTCCAAAGCATCAAGGAATACCATAATTTAAGGGGCCCCCATAATGAGGATTGTGACATTTTGGGGTCCGTATTACTTATGGAAACTGCAATTCCAAAGCCCCCAAAAGGCATGAATCATTATGCTCACGCAGCCTACCCACCGAACCAAAGCTCTGAGAAATGCCATGCCAGAAGCATGTGGAGGGTTATGGACGCGTTGCGCGCTGCAGAGAAGCACCCGCGTTTTCCGCGCATGACTACAGGCAATATTGCAAATCCACTGCGCATGGGTGCCACAGACCCAGGGATGCACAATTTTAAGATTATACAAGGCTGTATAGGGTTTAGGGGTGTCATTCCTCAGTAACAGCTGAATAATAAGTAGAATATGGTTCTATATAGCCCATAATAGGACCCCTAATATAGACTGTTACTGGGGAGGGGGTAGTACTGAATGGAGAAACAAGTGGGAAATAAAATAGAAAGCAAACTGAAAGCTCAAGTTGTCTAGTCACCTCACGTTTGGGATTTTGCAGTTTGGGTTTTATTGAGTACAGGAGGCGTAATGATCCACAAGCAGCTTTTTTCAAAAAAATGCTCCCAAACCAAAATGGCAATTTTCCTCCCAGAAAGTCCAGGTACCCTAAACCTGACACCCTAAACTTTGTGGCGCAGAGGCGCCCCCTGCATAGCTACGTTGGGGCCCCTAAGTATGGGGCCGTTTGGGCCTTGCAATGCAACCACCCCTCAAATGGAGTGATTAACCCTAAACCATACACCGCCAAGCTGTATGTAGGTATTTGGTTAGTACCCAAAATTAGGGTCTCATTTTGATTTTCCTACAGGCTGTATTAGGTGCCGTGATATTACTATAACCAAAAGGGGCCCATAATTGTGAGAACAACCCATTTGGCGGGTGAAAAGAAGAATTTCGGATACCTACATTGCTGCGTCTGCAGCTGCTGGGCTTCTTTTTACCCACCACTATGCCTACACTCATAATAGGAACGACTAAGAAAATACATAACAATAGCAATAATAGGAATAAGGTTCGAATTAGCAGTAGCAGTAACAAGACAAGGTAAACCTAAGTTCAAAATGTCGTTGCCTCCCGCATCAGGCGGACGCAGGGTACGCGCGTCAAATGGTAGTGATGGTAGTGAATGGTACAGGGAGTTTGGTCACTCCAACCCATCGGATAAGAATACAATGAAAATATGACCGACCTGGTGATCCAATTCCGGGGTTGGGGTACTAAACTTTTCTTATGGGTTAGTGCGGTTTATTCTTTCCTCGATACATATGTTGCATCGGACCCATCACAAGGACGAATAATGACGAGCATTTCTGGGTTGTCTGACAAGGGAACATGAAACCCTGCTTTGGAGTAGTAAGCCCTGAACCCTCAAACCCAAATCCTGAAACCCTGAAACCCCCAAACCGTAAACTCTAAACCTTAAACAAAAACCCTAAACTCTAAACACTAAACTGAACCTTTATGAGCTCCGTTTTCTGGCAGATCTGCTCTCGTGGTTTGAGAAGACACTCTCCTTTAGATTCGGAAATCGTGCGCTGCCGAATTGTTTACCCCACAGCTCCAGTTCAGGGTTTTTGGTTCAGGGTTTAGGGTTCAGGGTTCAGGGTTTGGGGTTTAGAGTTTAGGATTCAGGGTGTGGGATTCAGAGTTTGGGGTTTGGGGCTTAGGGCCTAAGCACCACATCATCTTGCACGCATACTTTACACCCTAGTATGATGGGCACACGAATTGGCGCACGTATTCCTGCATCCACCGTCCATCACATCCAACTCAACTGCAGCGCCCTTGGCCGCGTGGCCTGTTACAGGACTTAGGGTCCAGGACTTGTAACGCTAAACCCTAAACCCTAAACTGTGACTTCTCAGGGAGCCCTAAACCCCGTAGCTGAGGAATATGCCTGCAACCATACTGTACTGGGCATCCTTGTACCACTTCGGGGATTGTATATTGCTTGTACGGGTGAGGAGGTAATGTTTATTTCGGTGGTTGAACCAGGTAAGGACATGTTCTTCTGATAAAAATATACTGCCCAAACAAGTTTTCCTTAAAACGCACTCTGTTCTTTTTTTAAGCTTGGCATGCCGAAATTGCCTGCGTCTTCTTGGGGACTGTGGGGTGGCATCCGCCATATGGGTACCGTGGAGGTATAGGGATAACTACTGAAACGTGGTCGTGATGTCGCCACCCCAATTATAACCTGGGCTGCCCTTGAGCCCTATAAGCTAAAGCCTAACAGCCAGGACCTTCCTTGTACCCTTAATTGGGGATATATGGTCCCTAATAGTGGGTACTTAGGCCCTAATAGAGGGTAGGAGGAAGGTCTCGGAGGTTAAACTTGAACTTCATTGATTTTTCCTATTTGGCATTCCCTACACAGGCCCTACACCTTCCCAAGAGCGGCTAGAAGTAGCGGCCCTTGACTCATTGCTCCCTAGTGGGGGAAGTGGATCCGTACTCTTACAACTTTCCCTCTCGAAACTCTCATACAAGGGGTGGGCGACATCAGGGGTCCCTTTTTGGGGGTGACTACAAGAAGGATTACCGCATTGGGAGGATTGTTCAGAAATTCCCATATGTAGCCCTACTACGCTGCCCACATTCGCTCCCCCTCTGCGCCTTAAGGACCAGTAGCCTAAAGGTTTAGGACTAGTTTATAAAGGGATAATGGAAAATAAAAGGAAACTACTAATTACTTAGAATCTATATAGTCTAGAGGCTTCTCCAATTTGATTGACCACCCGCTGCGGATCCGTAACGTGAGAGCGCAGGGATTAGGGCATTAATTCAGTGAAAACCTTTTATTGCTTTTCCGCACCCACAAAAGAAGACCCAAAGACGACCAAAGTTTTCCCTTAGATGCCGGCATGTAAGGATGGATCGAAAGTGCTGACTTCCTGTACGCGTTACTGTAAGGATGTTGCGTATCACGAGGTGAGGGTGTGAGGGTTGGTGCTTGCCGGTAAGGGAAAAGGGCTTGAAGATCTGCATATCCTTATGTCCCTTTTCGTGCCAGCAGACAGGACACCTACCCTAAACCCCAAACCCGAAATCCTAAACCCTAGACCCAAAAACGAATGTAAGAGGTGTGATCTCAACATCAGGGCAAGGGCAAACGATACCCTAAACCCTAAGCCCTAAGCACCAAATCCCTAAACCCTCATTTTCAAGACCTGGAAATTTCAGGTGAAGGAGCCCCAAGCACTAGAACTGGGTGCGGAGGTATATTTCACAAGGGTGAGGAGAGGTACAGGGTTTATGGTAGATTGTAATCAGTTGTGTGAGCTTTTTGTGAAGGCTAAGAACGAGGCTTCATGCTTGAGAGCTAAAGTCGTTACGCAGCAAAAACCTCTGGTGTGCTGTGTGTTTCCCTAGACAAGGGCCCCCACATGGACCCACAATATACAATAGTCAGTCCTTACTCTAGGGACTTTCCAGAACGGACCCCAAAATTTTGCAAACCCTGCAAATTGCAAGACTGTCCTGATATACCCCCTTCTAGTCCAATAAATCCCCGATGTTTCCTTCCAAGCAACCCCTAATCCGGGCTGTTCAAAACTACCGTGCAAGGTAGCTCTAACTTGTTCATTGTGTGAATGAGAATGCCTGGAACCTTGGGGGGACTAGGAAGCATTTAAACCCAAGCATTTAAATATCGAGGTAGGAGATCCTATTGTAAAGAAATTAAATGCCTATAGTTAAATGCTTCCTAGGGTCCCTGAACCTTCAACCATCGGGTCGACAAGCAAGGAGCTGCTACACGATTTCGGATTTAGGGTTGAGGTTCACCCCCAATTTGACAGAGGATAGGTGGAAACATCCTGAACCCTAAACCCTCTAAGACCCTGGATGCGAGGGCTCTGCTCTTAGGGACGTGCGCAAAGGACTCGACGAAACGAGCAGTTCTGCAGAAATTTGCCCCACTCTTGAATTTATTGATCCATACATACCATTTTGAGGGTAGAAGTTGTCAACACCCTAAACCCTAAATCCTAAACCCTAACCCTAAATGCCTAAACCCCTAAACCCTAAACCCTTAAAACCCATGTCGCAAGGCATCTTTTCCTTCGGGCGTGGCTGACCACTTGAATGACCATGCGTGCCTGTCACAGCTGCAGCGTATTAGTAGCACATTGAGGGCATGAAGAAAAGCTCGCGGGACCTGACATTGTGCCGCTTCATGTTGCATTGGCCTTGGATGAGTTCAGGGACTAGGGTTCAGGGACTAGGGTTCAGGCGCTAAGGGTCTCCTGTATAAATCCTTCTCAAAAGTATGCCAGATCACAAAACGCAAAGGTGCTATGTCCTCTCGCTCTAAGTTTAACCGTTCGAAGACCTGATGAGGCACTACGCTTAAAAGGCTTGACCTGCAAATGCGCTAAGGCAGTATCCCGCCCCTACCAGAAGCGCGACGCCAAATACCGAGCACTAAGCCAACATTCAACCATTGATCCCAAGCGTCTTCTACATCCTGTCTAAATCCAGTTTCCATTTGAGCTACAGTCTAAACTCCTAGTATCTCTGTTAGTAAGCCTTTTCATACTTCCCTATATAATCCCCTATATAGCCCGGTTTAAGAGAGTCAGACTACGGACCATACCGTTTGCTGCCATCTTCTCTGTTTGATGCCCAAGCATTCTAATTCGGCCCAATTCCCAGACCCTGGCCTGAGCAGAACACCTGGGTGTAGGGCTTACGGTGGCTTCTTACCCGTAACCCTTAACCCCAACTGTACTAGGGTCCTACTATTGTAATACCGTAATTCCCCAAGCATGAAGTATTTAGTATTTAGGGTCATGCAGAATTCTTAGTATTCGACGTAGAAAAGAGATTCTTGTTCTTGGAACCGCCCGCTCGAACCCACTAGAGAAGACCAATGAACCTGAACTCTCTACTTACCCCAAAACCGTTTCCATTTGGTTCTCCACCGTTAGTGTATTATCCCTGAGCCCTGAACCCAAACCCTAAACTCTATAACTCGAGTGAGCCGTATCTTTAAACCCATCAAATCTGAGACCCTAAACCCGAAATAAACCCGATATCCGCATCAAACCCTCAACCCTAGAGCCCCAAGACTGCCCCCAAGCTGCAGCACTTGTCGTTGGCGTATTTCTTGGGCCCACAGAGACGATCGGAGGCAGCATTGCTGGGCTTGTCCTTGCGGATTGAGGGTTTAATCGGGTTTGGAATTTGGGATTTAGCGTTTAGGGTCTAGGGTTTAGAGTATTGGCTTAAAAGGTTCATAGGACTTCGAACCTACGTATATCGTGGCTTCTAGCCCTACTTATCACTGGGGTAACCTACATAAGTCCAGTTAGGGGTATTATAGGTAGGCTAATCAGCCCAGTTATAAACAGTTACCAAGTCCCATGAACCATGAACTTCCAAGCAGGCACCTCCTCTTAATGTTAAAGCCCCCCCCCCCACGCTTACAGGGATATACCGGTGTATATATATATATATAGGTGAACGGAAAAGCAAATTGGGGGTTTAGGCTTTAGTGCGAATACATGCTCATACTAAAGCCCCCTAACTTCAGATACTGCCATCGTGGTACACTATATGTAACGTACTGGGAACAGCCAATATTAGAGGGTTGGGGGGCTCTGATACCGGGACAGGACTAGTTTTGGGCTGTCAAGGTTTGGGGTTAAGGGGCAGGGGTTGAGAATCTGAGGGTTTGGGGTCTGAGGGTTCGGGATTCAGGGTCCCAGGCTTTTGGGACTTCAAACTGTTGATGCTACAAGTCCTGCATGATCTTACCGTACTAGAGTACTATAATTCCCAAGGTATAAGGTACTTAGGGTCATGCAGGTTTTTTGATCTCCACCGAAGGTCTGGGTTTCGCGTAAGAGTTTAGGCTTGCAAGGGCGCGGGCCTGAGAAAGCCAAATGGATTTTGAAGTCTGCCAAAGAGTCTTTGAGCTATATGAGTTATAGTCTAAACTCCTTAAGGGGGGTTATATAAGGGATTATATAAAAGTGTATAGGGGAGTATTTTAGGCTTTATTAAGGGGATACTAGAGGTTTAGACGATAGCTCACATATCCGTTATAAGGGCCAGCTGAACAGGCATGCTCCTGGCAAATCGCTGGCCTTTTTTCACTACCCATGCGGTTAGGCTTTTGTGTTGAAAGATAACTAACCGTAAACCCTTAAAGGCAATATCCGGGTGGACAGAACGTTAGCTTAGGGTTCCGGGATTTAAGGATTAGGCCTTTCTGTGCGCCTTGGGGATTAGGATCTACCATGTTGGTCGCCGGGCTTCCAAAATGACAGGTGGGCTACCCTAAAGGCGTCAATAAGACCAGGGCCACCAGCGGTTTAGGGTTTATAGTCCCCCTTAAGTAGATAGAATATGGCTTTGGGTATATTATAATGAAATTCTAATATACCCCATATATAACTCATTATAGTAGTTTCTATTTTCTTTGCCATTATCCCCATATAACCCCAATATAGCCCTAATATTACCCCATATTCTATCTACTTAAGGGGGACTATATAGCGTGCATCACGACAGCTAAACTTCGCAAGACTCGCAAGCATCTCCATACATGAGCTCTAGTCTAAACTCCTAGTATCCCCCTTAATAAGCCCTATAGTAGGAGCCCTATATAGTCCCCTATATAACCCTCTTTAAGGAGTGTAGACTACAGCTCATATAGCCCTATCCCCAAGTTGAATAGCTGCAATCACACATGGCTGGTCGTCGCAAGTGGTCACATATCAAGATCCGTACAGCACTTGGGAGAGTATCCAAACTGACTCTGAGGCCTCCTCAAAACGGCCCAGGTCCCAAACCCTTAGCCCCAAAACCTGAGCCCTAACATCTAAAGCCGAAAATCTCAATCCCTAAACCCTAAACCTTAAAACCCCTAAACCATACAATGCTCCAAGAGTCCATGCAATACTTGCGATGTGGCGGCTTGTTGCCAATGTCGCCAGTGTAGGGTGGATACAAGCCGCCATTTGCCTGCTGCTGAACAGGAGCTCCTTGGTTTGGCTTTAGGGATTAGGGATTCAGGGTTTAGGGGTTTAGGGTTTAGGGATTTCGGGACTTCAAGATTTATGGGTTTGAGGTTTAGGTTTTAGTATTTACTGTACGGCTTAAGAGTTCAGGATTTAAGGCTTAGAACTCAGGGTTTATAGTGGATCAAAGAAATCTGGCACCAACCTATATTGCCCATAACTCGGAGATATTATGTGATGCAGGCTGCCTCCATCCACCAGAACTGTGGTACCCAAAAAGCCTCAAGTCCTTCACCATAGACTCCCACACCCCAAAACCCAGAAGTTTAGGGTTCAGGGTTTAGGGACGCTAACCCACAATGTTTGAAGGTCGGAGGCAGGACTCCGCAGCTACAGGGGCTCTTTGGAACAGTCTCAATCTAGTCCGTCCACCATTGAACCCCCCCCGGTCCTGTAACAATGAGTACGTGCTCATATGACTTCTGGAAATTGTGTGTACATATATATGTATATAAACGGGAGGTGGGGGGGCCTGAGTAGCAGGTCGATTAGTCCCCAAAGAACCCCCCGCTAAACCCTGAACCCTTGTCCCTGGGCGTCTTTTAGATTTTGGTAAACCACAGCTACCTTAAAAGGGCGTAATTGTGGTCAGTTATAGGCTCCCAATTAGTTTTGGGTTGCGGGGTAAGTTACCACTGCTTCTAAACCCCACGCTCTAAAACTAAAGCCCTAAACCCTAAATAAACGACACCCAGATGCGGTGCGCTTGCTGTTGGGCCGGGAAGTAACCCGGAACGTTGTTGAACACAGGTTGCATGTGCACCTAAGTAGGGCTCAAGTTTAGGGGGTTTAGGGCTTAGGCTTTAGGATTGATGGTTATTGATTACCCACCCCACCACACACCCCCAAATTAATCCCCCCACCGCCCAGGTTGCCTGTCTAATAGTTTTTACAGGGATAGTGAAGGTGAACTGAGGGAGCCTCAAGGGGGCCAGTATACCGGGGTGGCTGTAGAACCCGCTACTAAGCCAGATAGATCATGCTTTAACGCTAAACCCTACTAAACCCTAAACCCTAAAACCATACCGGTAGCACAAACCAATTGCCTTGGGCGACTACGGCATCCCCCTTAATAATACAAACCCAGATCCGGGTGGTGCTTCATAAGTTGATTCGTAGAGTTTAAGGTTCAGGGTCTTGGGTTCGGCCCTAAACCCTAAGCCCTAAA
>CAJNIZ010012147.1:59066-76415 GCA_905231905.1 Symbiodinium pilosum | reverse complement strand
CCCCCCCCCCCCTTCTCCAAATTATGGGAGCAGACACTGCGGATTTTGAAGGCGACTGTACTTTTGAGAGGGGCCGAAGTGAGATTCCATGCTTGCCTGGGGAAGGACAACACCCTTTTACAGCAAAAGCTGCTTGAGGTTGCCTAACCATGTTGCCTGGTAACACCCCTAGGCCCCTTGAAGGCCCCCGCAGGCCCATGGAGGCTCTGGGAGGCCCCGGAGACCCCGGAGACCCCGCCGGAGCCGGGCCCATTTTGTCATTTCAGAATTTGAAGAAAAATGAGCCTTCTGGGGGTAGGCCCAAAATACTGTNNGTTCCCAAAATGGGGGAAATCTATAAAGGGCCCCGTATTATAATAGGAATGCAAATATAGGACCCCGTATTGACAGTAATTTAGGACAATCCCCTTCTGAATTAGGGGCCGGCTCCCTTAAACTGGGCTGCTGTTCAGGAACTTAAATTATGTTACTGTGACAAGGAAACCCTATTGTTCACTATATACTCCTATTATGGTAACTTAGCTTAAGTTCCTTAGCAGCAACCAAGTAAAGGCACCCCACAAGCAGTGAACATCAGAGTTGAACATGACCCAACATATGCCCTATTATACGCCCTACACCCTGAACCCAGAACCCTCAACGCTGAACACCCTAAACCCTACGTATGGTAACCCACGGACCTGCACATAACTCCCATTCGGGCCGGTGGGACAATGCGAATCAGGCTGTCACAAATTGATCATGCAGGACATTGAGGGTTTAGGACATTGAACTAAGGTTTAGGGTTTGGGGCGTAGGGCCGTGAATCCTAAAACCTTCAATCCCCAAACCCTATGCTCAGATTCCGTCTCATCATCCTTTCATCGCTCCATATGATTTTCCTAAACCTAAACCCTAAACATAAGCCCGAAGCCCGCAAGGCTCAAGGTGTAAGGTCTAGGGTTGGTTTAGGGTTTAGGGTTTAGGAACATGTGGCGCAGGTGGTCGCGCAATGTACATAGCTGCAAAACCAGAGAGGGGCAAGGACACCAGCCCCGCAATCTACCCTACAATACAGGGTAGTTTCCACAAATAGGGGGGGGCCGAATATAAACTTAAAAAATACTACAAGCCTTAATTTGCGGTCCCCAAATATGATACCTAAATTTTGCCGAACCCCCAGTATGGAGATCCTCGCGCAGCACAGCCAACTGTTGGAAACCCGTGTATCAAACATCCATACCCCTAGTGCCTTAGCCCTAAACAGTTTAGGGCTCAAAGGGGTGGAGAGTCAAGGCTTACAAGCTTTCCACAAGCCCTTGAGTACCTGACACTCAACAAGTCCAGCCCAGAATTCTATTCTCCTTATACCCCGAACCCCGAACCCTACTGAGAGCCAGCTAATAAGTTTTTGGCAACACCCTGCTTGTCGGGTTGAGGGAAGTCATCAGGTAGGCATCGTAGTCCTTTGTAGCGAGGATGATTTCCTGCCAGCACAGTTCAAGGTTCAGGGTTTAGGGTTTAGGGCTTAGGGTTTAAGGTTTAGGGTTTAGGGTTTAGGGTTTATTGCTTAGGGTTTAGGGTTTAGGGCTTAGGGCTTAGGGTGTAGGGTTTAGGGCTTAGGGTTTAGGGTTTAGGGTGAAACCCTGAGCCCTGAACTCTAAACCCTGAACCACAAACCCTAAACAGCATAACTCTGGCAAATCTTCAACTTGCTTTTAGGAAAACCCCCAAAGCCTAACCTGGTTCTCTGATGGGGGCTGTACCGGAAACAAAAACTTGCTTGTGGGATTTGTGAGCATCATACATAAAAACGAAACACATGTAGATGAGAATACACACACAGGTATAGATATAACATTTGGCCGAAGAATACGAATATTGATGTTAACTAGTAATGCAAATGACAGAAAACAAGTACAATTAAAAACAACAAGAATACAAAATACAAAACGGCTAATTTAACACACTTACAATGATAACATTTAATACTAAGAACTACAATGATAGGAAATAAGAATAGCAAATATATACATATATATATATATGTAAAACAATACCCTAGACCCTAAACCCTAAAAAGCAATAACAATGATGCAGCTACGATGGCTGTGGGGCCTATGGCTCCAGCGAGCTTGGGTTCAATACGTAGAGTTTAGGGCTTAGGGTTTACAGGGTTTAGGCTTTTGGGTTTAGGGCTTAGGGTTTAGGGTTCAAGGCCCCAAATCCCACTTGAGTACTTGGACCCTTGGGGCCGACATTCCAGATCTCCGACCAGAAGACTCGGATGCCCTGAAACCATAGGGGGAACCATATGAGGTATAGCCAATATTTCCCTAGAAAACTAATGGACATGGGTTCCTTACTAAACGGACCCCTATGTCCAACCCTAATGGTCCCTTGGTAAGGCGAATATTGACAATAATTCATATGAGGATGATGTTTGTAGGGCGTATTTTGGGCTATACCTAAACCCTAAACCCCAAACCCCAGGGCGTCACAGAACTTAGGCCTTCAGCTTATGTCAGATAGCGCCTGCGAATTTGCGGCTGGACAAGCAGAAGCAAAAACCAGGGCCCCTTTTGCTGCCACAAAAGCATAAGGATCCTCAAATAAGTGGAATTGTACAAGTAACAGCAGGGTTGCCATGAAATCAAAATGTCGTGCTCTTTTGGAACTGATAATGATCTACGCTTCCATGAGGTTTTCAGAGTGCGTACTGCGGAGTGCTTGTGAGATGTGATGATGTAGCAGTCGGCGTTGGCTGGAGTTGCGACTCTTTAGCCCTAAGTCCTAAACATATAAACCCTAAGCGCCTCCAATTTTTGAAGTATGTTCTTTGGCGTCGGTCGATACTTGTAGTCGGACAGCATGGACATGATCAGCTTGTCAACCCTCAGCTTAGTGCTTAGGTTTGAGGATTTAGGGCTTAGGGCTAGGGTTTTGGGGTGTAGGGGCTAAGGAGACAAGAATCGGATCTTCGGCTAGAGCTTACCATACTTACGTGCAGAATATATGTAGTTCTTTATCTTGAGCCTACGTGGCACTTAGGACCCCTACTAAGGGCTAACTTTTCGGTATCTATAGGAGGAGTAGAAGGGAAACCCAAAAGGTTAAGGGTCTAAGGTCCAGGCTAAGTCCCAAGGAGTTACCCTAAACCCTGAGCCCTAAACCCTTCAACCCTAAACCCCTTTAACTTTAAACCCTAAACCGTAACCTCAGGCTTCGACACTCAGGTTTCGGGTTTGGAGTCTGCTGGGCTTGCTCGGGTTGGTGTTGGGTTGAGGGCACGGTTTAGGGTTTAGGAGTTTAGGGTTTAGGGAAGATAACAATGGACATGGGTTCCTATTAGGGAATACCACAGGGACCCCTGTGTCCACCCCTAATGGTCCTTTGATAACCCTAACATTGACCTTGGCTCATATAAGCCCCAAATACCCATACATACCCCAAACTCCAGCTTCCATGCCATTTTCCGTTTTCTTGTCCATTTCATCCCTAAACTTTCTATTTCCCCTATCCCTATGTATCCCTATATGTTATGGGCCTTGTAGTTCGAAATCCCTACAGAGACTTTGTTACGCAGGAGGTCCCGGTACCTGGAGTAACCGACGTACTTGGAAAAGAAGGCTTGGACTCCCACGCCCTAAGATTTTGGTACAATTACCTTTTGCAGGTATAAGGCTACTTCAGATTTTAAATCACCAAGCATACGTAGACTTACCCTCATCCAAGCTGGCACGGAACCCCGTTTAGAACTTAGTGTGCCGAGTTTACACTAAGCCCACAGTTTTGGAAGGAGCGTACATGTAGGGTGTAGGGTTTAGTTAGGGAGGAGGATAGAATCGCACCTTCTCTGCAAAGACTCTCAGGACAGTGTGCTGCAGGAACATGGAAAAGGACAAGCAAACTGGATTGAGTTAAGGGGTTATTAGATATTGGGATAATGCTCATTCTGCGAACCCCAGCCCTCGATATATGTACCGTATAGCTTTCACAGGACCGGGGGATTAGGGGTTGCCAACCTGCTCTTATTTGCAAAGCGTTCAAAGAAAATCAAAGGTATGACACGACATGTGTGAACGCTTGAAGGACATATTACTTGTCTGCATGGTGCTATTCCGCAAAATTGGGGACACATCCACCTAATACGTAGACCCTGACATCTACGTACACCGCGAACACGAAGCTGACTGCTAGTTAGAGGGAAGGGAAAGGAACCCCTGGTAGCCCATATCGCCTCCAGTCGTCCCCATACACATTCCCCCAATCAAGAAGCCCTGAATTACTTTCCCCGCCTCCAATTTAGGGATAGCGTCTAGGCTTGGGGTTTAGGGTTCAGGGTTTGGGGTTGCAATAAGGGCTGAAATGATGAGAACCATGGAGAATCAAATGGACAGGCTATGGAAATTGACATGGAAACTGGACCTATGCAGGAGCTTGCAGGCATTGTATGGGCCTGAACGATAAGCATTGGATCTTGGAGCGTATTGTATTATAATGGTGCGAGAGGGGGTGCAAGAGCCACATGGGTATGGAGCCAAGATCCTATTTTGAACCTCTATCCCCGAAACCCTTAGGGTCTAGGATTGGGTTTAGGGTTTAGGAACCCTGAACCTTAAACCCCACACCCCAAGCCTGACAATTAGCAAAGTGCATAAATGCTTGCCTCTGCTACTCTGGCGGTCTCACAAGGTTGTCCCACCCCACAGCCTGCTAAAATGACACAAGATCTGTCTGGGGAAATGATATTAATTCAAAATCCCGAAGTAAGGCGGTAATAAGTACAAGTAAGCGTCAGCTCGTATGTGCTCGTTATGCTTAACCAAGACAAAATCCCTGCGTCATGTCGTGGCCTACCTCAATCCTAAACCCTAAACCCTGAACCTTAAGCCCTAAACCCTGAACCAAAAACCGCGTAATGCAAACGATCTTCTCGTTGTGAGGCGTTGGAATGTTGAAGTCCGCCTTCGGATCATAAGCGTTGACCTTGGTCCTGGGCTTTTGAGGGTTCAGGGTTAAGGGTTTACGGTCTAGGGTTTAGGGTTCAAGGTTTAGGGTTTAGGGTTCAAGGTTTAGGGTATAGGGTTCAGGGTTCAGGATTTAGGGTTTAGGGTTCGATTAGGGTTTCCTTTCTCGGGGCTTTATGTGCACACCAGATTGATGACTTTACTTTCTGGTGGCTGAACTGGGGGAGGCTGAACGTTTTGAAGGAACTACTTGGAGGGTCAGGGGGACTCAGTAAGTAGGTTAAGAACCCCTATAACCCATATAGTAACCCTACCCCCATTATTGACCTACTTACTAAGCCCCCCTGACCCTCCAAGTACTGTAAAACACAGGAAAACTGGAGGGATCCATTCCGGTACTGCAAGGATCCGTTCCCTGACCCCCTAAAGACGCAACCCCAACCCTGAATCGACTCACCTGATCACCCTAAACCCTAAACTCTAAACCCTAAACTCTAAACCCTAAACCCTAAATTCTAAACCCTAAACCCTAAACTCTAAACCCTAAACTCTAAACCCCTACACCCTAAATAACTACCAGAAAGTTTAGGATTTGGGATCCCGCCTTTTTGCGGTTGCTTAGTTGAGTGTCGCGAGAGCTGAACCTGAACATAGGTTTAGGGTTTATGGTTTACGGTTAATGGTTTAGGGATTAGGGTTAAGGGTTTAGGGGTTTAATGTTTAAGGGTTTGAGATCTAGACTACGAGTCCAGGTGGGTAGTGACCAGGTGGTACGCCTCATATGTAGGGCATGCAATGCTGGTGCAGAGTCCTTTGGAGTTGTACGAGGCCTCTGCATGAAGGTCTATGTATGACTCCTGTGGGGGTACTAACCTGATAGCTACCCACACATGGAACTCTCCGTCAGTTATGTGTAGTAGGAACCCTAACACCTATACACTAAACCCTTAAACCTAAACCCTTAAACCTAAACCCTTAAACCTAAACCCTTAAACCTAAACCTTTAAAGCAACATAGCAACCTCAGACAAAATGTCTTCAGGAAAGATGTTTTCAAGGCATGGTTGCAGATCATTCTCCAAGGATAAGCTCCTCAAGGTTGAGAGTGGTACTCGGAGCATCAGGGAGACTTCGTAAGTAGGTTGATGATGGGGACACTTGGGGTTCCTACATGGCTTACAAGATTTTTAAATATGCTTGCCAAGTGCCCCTGACTCTCCAAGCATAAGCCCCAACAAGGAGAGGGCATCTTGCTTCGGCACGACTGTAGGGGCCGGCAAACTTACCAATACCATTCTCCTATAATCATCCTAGAACTATATAGCTGAATATGTCCCACGAACCCTTAATAATCATTTAAATGTAATGCTGTAGATCACAAGAACCTATTCTAATATGCTCCTTAAATTTTCGTCAGAAAAAAGCGCGTGCCGCACAACATATTGGCTCAAGTGAAGCTCGCTAAGGCCTGCATGGGCGTAATCGATCTCCTTTCAGCTTTGACTTAGGGTTTTGGGTTTAGGGTTTAGGGTTTAGAGTTTAGGGTTTGTGTTTAGGGTTTAAGGCTTAGGGTTTAGGGTAGGGGCCCCGATAGATGCTAGGTTGTTAACATGATGGTCCTTCGTGGGCCCTCCCAGTATAAGACGGATTTAGGGTATCTGCAAAGGGCCACCCGCCAATGTAGATCCCAATATGCGATAATCATTAGTCCGGGGCTTCCCAAAACAGTACGGGTTCTCGTAGTGCCCCCTCTACGGTGCCCCCTAGCTTCCCCTTACTAAAAGTTGATTTTCCCTTAACTAGCCCCAACTCTGAATTCACCTAGCAGAACTCTAAACCCTAAACTTAATCCATTTTTGCCTAGGAACAAAAAAGAATCCTTTTGTAGAACTATAAAGCAACCCATTACCCCAAGTGTTAAAAGTATCTCCAATGCTGACCCAGTAATTACGGGGACTAGAAAGCATTTAAAACCAAGCATGTAAATATTGAGATAGGGGTTGTTAATGTAAAGAAGTTGAATGCCTATACGTTAATGCTTCCTAGGCTTCCTAAAGTAAAGCCAAGAGGGATCCACCGCAGTGCATCTCACGACCCCGAAACAAGGCCCAGCTTCCCATCACGGTCGCCGTAGAACGGAGGTGTCAGCGCGTACATAAGCTGGTAAAGGATCACCTCTTGGGATGCTCTTGACGTTAGGGAAATGAAGGGATCCCACCAACATGTGGGAGTGTCCCAGAAGTAGGGGTAAGCCTTTTGGGGGTCCCTACTAGAATAAGGACTAGAGTAGTTTGGGGGTCTATATTGGGGTCCCCTTATGTTGGGAAACTACCAAATACTGATGGTATCTATATATCTTTCGGGGTCCGTCTGAGGGAATATGTGGGAACTCTTCTGTCGATAAATCCTACCCTCAGCATTGATTTGTCTAAACGGGCAGGACATAGAATGTGGGGTGCAGGGGGATCATTTTTTGGTATAGGTGAATTCCATATGCTCTCTACTTCAAGATGACTATAAGGCGTAGACACAGTAAACACATTAAACGCTACATACAAAGACCTTGCAGGTACCCTCAACCTGTGTTTAGAGCCACAAAGAGTAGGTTAGCAGGTAATTACTTAGGGCATGATAGAAGGTAGTTGGGGGGTCTGGGTACACCCACCCCCTAAACCCTAAACCCTAAACCCTAAACCACCATTACAACATGAGATCCGCGCCGCATGCAGGGATGCTAAGTTTGCCGAGTGGTGGCAAAAGTGTGGAATACCGGTATTTTTTTAGGGCTTACGGTTGGGTTTAGGGTTTAGGGTTATGGGCCCTTGATTTAACTACCCTAAACCGTAAACCCCAAACCCAGACCCTTCAGTTACCGGCTTTTGCAGTCCAGGACTTCACATTTAGCCGCTTTCCCCGAGCTGCTTGAGGGATGCTTGCTTGGGGTCGGCAGGCAGACCCATGAAGACATCTCCTTTGCTTTAAACATGGAATTCGCCTGCCGTATTACGAGCTAGAGTCTAAACTCCTTAAAGGGGGGTTATACAGGGGATGATATAGGGGACTATTATAGGGTATCTTAAGGGGGATACTAGGAGTATAGACTATGCTCACATCTGCCCAAGTGCGCCGATGTGCTGAATATTGGGCTGCGCAGACGTTGCAACTGCCCGCTGAGCGCATTTTCACAAGTGTGTGAATTGAATGCCGCAAATGTCCCAGGTAACACAATGGTAGTTGATCAAAACTGGCCATTATGGAAAATCCTTCCCTCATATTTGCCCGTCCCTAAATGATTTTCCCAAAGACCTTTCGATACACCCTCAAGTTTCTAAAGTCTCCCGGTTATCCTGATTTTACCGCTTGTCCCGGGACCGCACATGATTCCCCATTCCCCACAGTCATAATCTTCATCGTCTTACTCGGGTTGACGGTAGTAAACCCAGCAGGTCCATGTACCCAAGCACTTGGGATTTTGGTACTGGTAGCTGTAATACAGGCTAGGGGGAATTATATGATTATTGAGCACTCGGACCCTTAAGGGGATCTTTAGCGCCCTAGACCCTAAACCCTAATCCCAAAACCCTACTGTTGATACGAAAAATCCTGCATGACCTTAGTGTACTATAGAGCCATTTTTCCCAAGGTTTAGGGTATTTAGGGTCATGCAGGATTTTTAGTATCCACCGTAGTTCTCTTCTCGATTGCGCCAGGATCGCTCTCGGCGCTTCTCATCTTGTCTTCTCTGCCCACGCATGATCCACAGAGTGTAGGTTTAGAGTAGAAGAGAAATGTTTCGGTTGGTATTGGACAATGCTCTACAAGGCCCGCACCCCGAGAACCAAAAAAAAAGAAAAAGAGTGCCATGGAACACAGAAAGACCCTGCCGCACACCGGATCCACCTGATGTGTCATGCTATCTATAGGGCTTGTGTGTAGGAACCCTTACCTTTAAAGTAGAAGTCAGAACTTACCCAGAACAATCAGCCAAACCCTGACTCTTCAACTCTGAGCGAACAGCCCCCTAAACCTTCAAACCGAAATTTTAGACCCTAGCCCTGAAACCACCACTTTAACACTGAATTCCAAAAAGCGCCTTCCATTCAATACCCTAAAGCCTAGACTGGTAAAGTACACCCTTTCATCCGAGGGCACTTTCAATCCCTCAACTCAAGGCGCACAAGCCAAAAAACTCGGTAGATGGAGGAAACCTTGCAGACGGGATACAAGATTTCATCCATCCACAGAATGAATCCTAAACCCAAATACCTTAACCCTAAACTCCGAACCCTGAACCCTTAGACCCTGAAGTCTAAATCCTGAACCCCAAAAACCCTGAACCCTAAACCCTCAACCCCTAACCCTAAACCCTAAATCCCTAACCCTCAACCCCTAACCCTAAACCCTAAACCCTTGGTCAAGTTGCCCCCAGCGCCCAGACATCGCGTGAGATGCTCTTAGAGGCGCTTTTCGGAGCGCCAGAGATAGGGAAGACCTGGGACAGACAAGGCAGCCTAGGCTACCCTTTCCAGCCCCAAGGATATGCGGTTTAGGGTTTAGGGATGTTTAGGGTTTGGGGGTTTAGGAGTTTAGGGTTTAGGGGTTGAGGGTTTACGCATTTAGGGTTTTCAGGGTTTACGTGTTGAGGGTTGTTTTGACAGGTCTGAACAGAACGACAGTCTACGACAGTCATGTCGCCGCATCACCATCAAGGACTTTCATGCCCAAACGGACCAAAAATGGGTGCATATGATTGCCCGGTTGAGCTGCCAACATCGGTAGCAGAATGGCACCCTAAACCCTTAGAATTGCTACCTGGCATGTTGTTGGAACAGGTTTTGGTTGAGGATGGGTTCAGCCTATCCCCCTTAACCCTCCACCCTAAATCCTAAACAAACAAAACCCTAAATCTTAAGGCCTAAAGCCTAACCCCCAAACCCTAAAGCCCTAAACCTTAAGATTTATTTACCAATCTAAAGCAGGCCCCGGCAGAGCTATGCAGCACTGTTGAGCTGCAATGACTACGGGCCTATCTGAAGGGCACATCGGGAATCTGTAGGGCTATAAAGGGGTTTAGGGGGTTTAGGGGTTTAGGGTTTGGGGTTTAGGGGTTTAGGGTTAAGGGCATATTTTTGGGGGTGTAGGGCTTATGGGGATAGAACAGGGATGTACAGGGCAAAATAGTCATGCTCTTTGATCACCGGGGCCCCCTAAGCCATAAACTTTAAGGATTTAGGGTTTAGGGTGACCCTAAAACCTAAACCCAAGACTTTAAGGGTTTAGGGTTACCCTAAGCCCTCAACCCTAAATCCTAGGCCCTTTTCTGAGAAACCCCAACGCACCTCGGGTGGGATGTACGTTGGCGTGCCCTGCCAGCCTCGCACAATGCAGCCAGGAGTCAGAGTTTTGGATTTAGGGTTTTGGGCTAAGGGTCTACCAAGTCAGTTTGGGGGAGGGCAGGATGCAAATCAAATTGTCTCACGTCGTATAGGTGCTAACTGCTAACTGTCAGGTTGGTCCTTGCATGGGCCTAGTGATGCGGAGTCTGTCATTTGATGGTAGGATGTAGGGTTTCCAGGATTAGCACCTAGGCTTCAGTGTGCGAGTGTGGAAAGTCTGTGTACTATAGGGTTCAGGGCTTAGGGTTTAGGGTCATAGCCTTGGGCTTCATGGCTATGGTACTGTCAAATACAGATAGTTGACTTGTAGTCTGAGATACCTCCATAAGCCCAAAAGCCCCCAGCCCCTAAACTCTGAACTCGAATAGGCCTTTGACATTGGAACCTCCACCCTAAACCCTAAACCCTTAACCCTGAACCCCACAAATCCTACACCGCGAATACTGTGAATAGAAAGCCTACTCCCCGAAGCCGCCATCCTATACGTTAGGGGTTTAGGGTTTAGGGTTTAGGGTTTGTAATAGTGGCTATAAGGGATAATAAGGATTCTATTAGGGTCCTCTTATATTCCTATTATACCACTATTACAGAGTGGGGGGTCCTCCTAACCTACACGCAGGGTTGCTGTTGCTTTGGCCCCTATTTGGAGATTCCACATATGGAGACTCCTTACGCTTCATAGGGATAATGGAAAAGAACATGGAAACTACTGTAGTAGATTCGGATAATATAGGGATAATGGAAAATAAAATGGAAACTACTTTAATGGGGAGGGTTTGGGATCAAGGGTTTAAGGCTTTCATATGCGTGAAAATGGGGGGACTTCGAGGAAATACTCACCTAAGCACAAGCGACTATATTAGCCACCACAATAATACATAAGACTAAGTGACTTACAATCTTGGAACCTACTGCCCAATCTCTAAACCCAAAACAGGCAGCGTGGAATGACGGAGATCCAACCCTCACAGCGGCTTGTACCGATCATCGTCAGCGATCTAGGAATCTGACAGATAAGTAAGAACTTTGTGATGTTTGTACGCAATTATCGTCAGATATGCTATATCTTCTTCTTATCAAATATCACACCCCCCAGGACGCTAGCATCGCACTCTATATTGGAGACCCATATTATTCACGGACATCAGTCGGTCGAAGAGCTCGCGCTGCGCGACTTTTGCCCCCCAAAGAGGGTAGTCTAGGCTCTAGAACGAGTCTAATTGGGGACCTTAATATCCCAAAAGTACTACTCAAATGAAGAAGCTGTTGACGCTAAGCTTTTTGTGAGTATGGATTTAGCGAACATGCCCCAAACAAAAGCTTTCCAATATGTAGAGGTCCCCTCTGAGGATGGGGGACATCTTGCACCAGCCTCATACCCTACAACATATTCTAGAATCCCTCCATCCGCCACATCCCTAAACCCTAAACCCTACGCAGTTTAGAGCGTCTCCCTGATGCACAATGGGTGAAGGGAGTATTTAGCACTGAGGAGGGTTTGGGAAGCAGGCGGTGTATTGAAGGTATTCTAACTAGCATCCCTGTCCACACCCACCCCAAACCCTAAACCCTAAAAGCATAAACCCTAAACCCTAAACTGCCCCCCCCCCCCCACCAGGCACAAAGGAGCACTGAATCTCCACAAAAAAGGTGAGTTGAAGGTTCAGGGTTACATAAGCCCCTCCACCTAGCATCAAAACCGCCACCCCAGTACCAGCATAATACGAGGAATGCTTCTTATTGTTAGGGGGTAGGGGGATCTGTTACCAGGGGAACTAGCCCAACTAGCATGGTCATGGTGATCGGGATTCGAGGTTGCCAACAACCGATTGAACAAGATTAGGGTGTAGGGTCTAGGGTCATTCTTGAAAACCCCAACTTGCACCCCTCTCCCTTCACAGACCCAAAGCCCTGAACCACAGGATCCCAATTTTTTGCCAAATCCAATGCCCTACGGCAGATACTGAAAATCTGCCATGAGCTTGCCACACTAGAATACCATAATTCCCGGGGTATACGGTACTTCGAACCAAGGCCATGTTTTAAGTATCCACCGGAAACCCTAACCCTTATATATGCATGTAAATGCCCATATTTTTCTGCTTCTTGTCTTTAGGGGACCCAGTACTTCCCAAACCCTAAACCCCAAGCCCCTTGTTCCGAACCAGGCCACCGCAGTCTCTTGGAACACTGGGGTCACAGACTAAACCTGTGTGAAGCGTTTCGGGGGAGGCGGGGGCTTGAAAAATATCAGACAGGACAGGCGGGCAAGGATTTTTGGATTGTTGCACCAAGCAAGCTAAGATTCTTCAATAGAATACTACACAAGGAAGATGTAATCTTGCTCTATACACCCTAAAAGCTAAACCCCTAAACCCTAAAAATCCCAAAATAAAGTACTACTCGGGCGAGCTTGGGGCTCTCGAGTTCTGATTGTTCGGCTGGGTTTAGGGTTTAAGGTGTAAGGTTTAGGGTCAGTCTCGCGGGTGTTTGTGGCCTACTGCGTTTGAATGGCTCTTAAATGTGCAAGAGATGGTAGCATTCTGCAGGCGGCGGATGATAGGTTGCTTGCAAGAACCATGTATCCTCCTGGACCCACCTCTGAAGTAGAGGAGTTCAGAGTTTAGGGTCCCAAATGCTGTAGTTTCCAGAAGTTGGGAGTCAGAGAATTGCGGAAGTCATGCTGCAAAGAAAGCTTCCTCAGGAAGGAAATCTCTTGCGTTGGAAGCGCCCCTATGGTGCCATTGACTTTATTGGCCGCCTCAAGATATACACTGCAATATGTCCTAAAGGACGCTATATGCACGCAATACATCAAAATGACTGAATGCGATCCATACCTCATGCAATACTCGCAAGGGCAGATGTCAGTCTTGGCTTGCCATAAAACGCTGACACACAGAAGCCTGTTCAGCTAGATGCTGGTCCCTCAACCCCAAGCCCTTCATTCAAGCTTACCCTAGACCTCAAAAGCCTTCTTTACAGGTCGGAACAGCCCATGAGTACCTCTACAGAGTCCTCAATAGGGACTCGCAGAATTCCATGTAGGCCCTGCAGATCCCCAGAGTTCTTTCTTGAGAAAGCCGTGCGTAACCCTAAACACGGAACACAAAACCCTACATGCTAAACTCAAAACCCGCAACCTCTAATTCCGAAACCCTAAATCCCCGCCTGAGCCCTCTGTGGGGGACCCTATACTCGTGGTTATAATGGGTTGGGGTATATATTTGGGCCTCTTATTTCTGGAAACTACCAAGTACAGTTGCACAAAGTAGCCAAGGTCGATGACAGCAGCGAAGCACTTGGCTCCATTGCAGTTCCTGGCACTTGGACGGCAACATAATTATCACCCAAGTACAAGGGAGAGAGAGCGCCAGAGAGACAGAGAGAGAGAGAGATGTGTATATATATATATTTGTGTATTTAGTTCAATATATCCAACTGGCCCGTACCTTGATCCGCTGCGTATATCTCCGTCAAACAGGCACACCAGCCCAGACAACCTTAAACCCTAAACCCTAAACCTTAAACCCTAAACCCTAAACCCTAAACCCTAAACCCTAAACCTTAAGCCTAGGACCAAGCCCCAAGTCCTACCCTCATGATCATCAGATGACTATCAATCTGCCTCGCACGATTTCATATCACAACTCTTAATTCCAGATGAGGAATAGTCTTAAACTCTTTAAAAGGATTATGTAGGGTTGAGGGTTTCGTGTCTAAACTCCTTAAAGGTGGTTGTATAGGGGAGCATTATAGGGGCTATTTAAGGGGATACTCGCAGTTATTTGGACTATAGCTCAGATGAGATAAGCATCCCTCGCAACAAACAGCTACTTTATATGTGTGGGGGTTTGCCAAAGCTAAGGGTACCTTTTTGGGGTCCTTATAAAAAGGATTATCCTATATTGTCGTTTTTTTCTGTTGGGGTCCCCCTATTTAGGGAAACAACCATGTGTTGCTCTCAAATGAATATGACGACGGACACACCTTGGTCTCTTCTGTCGATTGTGGGAAATCTTAGGTTAAAACCATGGGCCCCTAGTATGGGCCCTTAGCCTGGGGATCCCTACATACTCTATATGTGCCCTTAAAGGTCCCTAGAATCCCCCTACAAGGGCCTAAGGGCCCATATTAGGGGCCCATACTTCTAGCCTTAGAGAAATGGAGGTTTCCCGAAATTAGGGGTAATTACCATTCTGGGGGTCCTTATAATAAGGATTGTAATATGTGGGGATATATTGGGGTCCCCTGATTTAGGGAAACTAGCAAATTTGTCCTGCACCCAAACTGCACGAGTGAGAGAGCGCACAAGTTTATGGTGTAGGTTCGAGGGACACCCTTTCCAACAACTCGGCCTGTAGTTGGGGTGCATCTTGCTCTACACTGGGATACCTCCACTACCTTGCGCATGCTTGTTTGGGAACGGGGGACATGTTGTCCAAATGTACACCCCATAACCATCCCTAGAAGGCTTCCCCATTGCCAACTGAAGAGTAAACTACTACACTCCCTTAGCAACTCAAAGATTTGAGGTCGCCACCACCCTGCAGCTAAGGGTTTAGGGCTTAGGGTGTAGGATTAACTTGTACGGCTTAGGACTAGCCAAGCTTCATCATCACATTCTCAGGCTTCAGATCGGTGTGCAGCAGTCCCTTTTCGTACCTTGGGGGAAGCCAAGGAAACTTCTGCGGTTTAGGGTTTGGGGTTTGGGAACAGAATACCAGAAATCCAAACAGATTAAGGTTCGGGGACTGTGGGAGAACTTCAAGACTACAAGGCAAAGCAATCCCTAAGGGCAGATGTAGCCCACCATTGGGGTACTTGGGATTCTGGTGCTTGTAATTGTCATACAGACTTGTAGTACACATGCTGAGGAGGGATATGGCTCTTGTGCACTTGGATCTTGATATCGCCACACGCACCTTACGTGTCCGATCTCTGGCAGGTCGCATGTACGCCAGCATCATGTAGAAGCTGATCCAAGGTTCAAGCCTAAAACCAGTCAACAAAAAGTTACTAAAGGAAAGTCTCTAGGACCTTCTCCTGAACTCCCTGCTGCACTCTTGTCGTGAAGAGAGGTGCCTCAATGCCTTACACAACCTTCTGTAGATCGTCCAAATGGCCCTACACTTGAAGCTCCCTACCCTGAACCCTAAGCCTAAGTCCTCAAAAGCTGTACTGCTGCTGAGGGCACAGAGCTTGAACTCCTTTGACGACATCGTGAAAGAGAGTCAGCATGTAGGGCATCTGAGTTGCGCGCATGAGTAAGAATCCCTGCATTATAGCCTTAGCATGGGTTTTCCTAAGTATTGGTACCCGCTCTCTCTTCTTCAGGTACAGGGCCGCACCATGTGCTTAAAGTGTGCCCCTCATTGCATTTTCCTATGATGAGGACCTGGAGCCAAGTTAAGGGTCACCCTCATTTGGGGGCCTTCGATGCATTAACCCTAAGGGTCCGAATGCCTAATAATCATATACTTCCCCAAAGCCTGTACTACAAGTACTATTACTCCAAACCCACGTACCTAATCGTTAGGTACTTGGAGCCTCTGTGAAATTCAGCCCACACCAACCCCAACATGGCAAATCAACAGCCATCTCCAACTTCTTAACCGCAAAAAAACGTCCGAAACGATGTCTGACAATGTCCTAGAAGTCAGGACCCACATGTATAATACCTGAACCTTGAACCCTAGACCCCAGAAACCCAACACGATGGTATAAAGCCGCAGAAGGACCTTGACTCTGATTCGCAGAAACCTCGGTACATCCGAAGTCTGAAGACCCTGATACTTTAGGGGTTTAGAGTTTAGGGTTTTTGCCATTACAGGTATACACATTCTAGTCCCCCTTATGTAGATAGAATATGGGGTATATGGGGATCTTATTATGATATATCCAAAGCGATATACTATCTACTTAAGGGGGACTATAGAGCTATAGAAGTGTTTTTCGGGGAATAACACTGGCAGCTGCCGAGGCTTCTACCTTGTACCCAGAAAACCACATACCCTGGCCTTGCAAAACGTTACGTTTAGGGTTTAGGGTTTAGGGTTTAGGATTCAGGACAGATCCCCAAAAACCAATGGCTTAGGATTTTACGCTTGAGGGATTAGGGTTTAGGGTTCAGGGTTTAGGAATGGGAACCCTAAACTGAAAACCCCTAAACCCTAAACCCACTGAGAACCCTAAACTCTAGGAGCGAGCTCCTACAAGGTTGGCCCTGCAAGGGTTATGTGAAGGCTAGGTGAGTAATGCTTTTTTTTGGTGGTTAAACCTAGTAAGATAAGATTCCTTATATGAAGTACTATACCCCAAAAGGAGGATATAATCTTACTCTATATTGGGTACCATAATATCCCCAAACAAATACTACCCAAATAACCCCTATGTAATCCCAGTTTCCATTTCATTCTCCATTTTCTTTTCCATTTGATTTTCCACTATTGTCCCCAAATGAAATACCACTCAGATGGAGTTCTGAAACCCAAAACCCTAAACCCTAAACCCTAAACCCAAAACCCTAAACCCTAAACCCTAAACATTGCAGAAGGGGCACCTTAAGGCTCATGTAAGGTCAACTCTTGCAAGCTCCCTAAACCCTAACCCGCCTACACCCTAAACCCTAAACCCCTGTAGTTGCCAGAGACTAAACAAGGACAGGCCATTCTTCTGGCCATGTGCTTTAGGGTTTAGGGTTTGGGGTGTACTGTTGAGGGTTTCGGGTTTAAGGTTTTAGGGTTTGGGACTTCAGAAGACGAAATTAAGCCAACGCGGGGCAATTGTGTATGTCATACTTTGCTTAAGTAGGGGACCGGCAATATAGACTCCAAAATATTGTAACTCCTATCAGGGGTACCCGTGAAAAGCTCCCCTAATTCATCCCAGTTTCCCTGTCATTGTCCATTGTCTTTTTCTATTTGGTTCTCCAGTGTTGGGTCCTAGATAGAAAAACACCAACCCTGAACCTTAAACTCTCATAATGTTGCACCCGCTTATGCA
>CAJNIZ010012147.1:27435-56923 GCA_905231905.1 Symbiodinium pilosum | reverse complement strand
ATCAAATGGAAAAGAAAATGGAAAATGAAATGGAAACTGAGGTTATATAGGGGATTATAGGGATTGGGGTTTCCCAAAATTAGGGGTACCTTTTTGGGGGGTCCCAATAATGAGGATTATAGTATTTTGGGGTCTATATTGGGGTCCCCTTATTTTGGGAAACTACCAAATCATAGCCTCACTTTTCGGGAGTGATTAGAACTTCGTGGCTTTTGTTCGTCTCGTCCGCTTTCCTGACATAACTTGGCAAGAGCGACATAGCTTGCGTGCGCGCTCAAACAGGGCAGGTTACTCGCATTGGGGCAGCACACGAAACGTTTTGAATGACGGTTCTTCCTTAATCAAGCCTTAAGCGCTCGCATGCCCTCTGGCCAAGTGACTCAGCGGTCTAGGTTTAGAATTAACCCGTGCTTGGAAGCGCTTTGCCTTTGCATGTGAGCTACAGCTAAAGTCCAAACTCCTTAATGGGGGTTATCTGGGGGAACATTATGGGGATTATGAAACGGGATATTCCGAGTGTAGACATTGGTGCACGTGCAGGCAGACTTTGTGATTGGCGCTGACGGTGTGGCTTCTGCTGTTCGCCAGGCTTCTCTTGGGGTTAGGCCCTATAGGCCTCAATGAAGGAAGCATCAGAATCCCTGCCCCGTGCTATAAGGGAGCTTGGGCGGCCTTTGTCGCTCGAGGAGAGTGATTTGTCCGGTTTATGCAACACCCACCTCCAACCTCACTGAGGGATCCCTTTTCTGGCCATACCTATAAAAAGGATTATCCGAACGCTACTCTAAACCCTAAACCCTAAATTGTACTAAGTTTTTGCCAGGCACTATGTGACCAGGGTGTGGCAGCTGCACAGAGCCGTTTTGCTGAGCCTTGGCCCTGCCTGGAGCCCTAAAGTATGTAGTTTAGGGTTTAGGGTGGAATCATGACTTTCTTGTTTTACCTACTTTTGCGGCTCTGGCTCCGGCTTTTGTATAGGAAGGTTACTTGTGCTTGCTTTCGCGTGGGGCTTGCCTTGTTATCCATGATGCATTGCCGTTGCTGTTCCGGGTCGTGATTTCCGGCTGGGATGCGTTCCTGCACCTTCCGTCTTGATCCTTGCCCCAAGACCTGGGGCATGTACGCTTGAAACATTCTTGCTCACTTGCAGCTTTGTATGCATATGTGCCGGCCTCAGAAGCACAGTCTGTGCTTCACAGGGGTCCCCTTTATATGCACCAAAACAATACGACTAATATTAGTATTTCATTCAGGGACCCCGGCATCTAGACTCCTTTCCCAACCCCGTTGTCCATTCAAGGACCGGCGCCCCATCGTCTACCGGGTCATGGCCATCCCAACTGCTGAAGGGGATCGTACTGACCTGAACTACTCGGCACGAAACGACAATGCTCCTTGGCGATGACCTGTCAAGAGTTGCTGTGATGGGGGATGCCAAGGAAGGGAGGATCCCAGGTCCTTGTGTGAGGATTTGGTATTGGGGTGCTTTCTTTGCTGAGCGAGCAGGTGGAGGTTAGACAGAAATGAGTTTAGGAATAGGGTGCCGCAGCATGAAAAGTGGAGAATAATGCTCCTATGCTGATCCCTTTACCCAGAGCCTACATCACGCAAAGATTGCCTGAGCTAGCAATGTCTTGATCGCTGCAGGGGAATTTGGGGCTTTGATGCGTTGCATACCATCGCATGTCAAGCTTCAGTGGCATTTTCCCAGCCCGAGCGCTCACTTCACAAAAGCTCCCAACATATGGGAGCTTGTCAAAATGGTCCCTACAGAATACTTAAGCTCGCCCCAAGAATCTGGATTTCTTCCTTCTATATATACCTAGGGTCAGAACAAGCGCCCCCTTTTTTAAGACCCCCCATATTAGGCCCTCCCCTAAACCAAAACCTTTTTCCTTAGGTGAAACCCTAAACCCCAACCCCTTTTCCTTAGGTGAAACCCTAAACCCTAAACTCTCTTCCTTAGGTGAAACCCTAACCCCCAAACCCTTTTCCTTAGGTGATCGTGGAGGCGCTTCCCAACGTGGAGGGCAGCCTCCTTGGCGTCATCCTTTTTCGGCCTACAGACGACCGCATCCAAGGGCTCAAGACAGGAGGGGCTACTCTTCGTTTAGAAATTGGGGTTTAGGGTTTAGGATCTATAGGGTTTAGTGCTTAAGGTCTAGGGTTCAGGGTTTGCTCTTCCGAGGTTCCCTTAATCCTGGGGTGCTTATATATCCCAAAATATATACAATAAGAAGCTACCAGCCCAATCAAAGGCATATGGTTAGGACCTAGGAAACAGGTAGGGGTCCACATTCGGGGCCCGGTTCGCTGACCGGGTACAGTAGGCCTGGAATAGCAAGAAGGGGGATGTACAGGAGCAGAGTCTTTGAATTGCTGTGGAAAGTCGTGGTGGAACAGTGTTTCCGTTAGAGGGAGCAGAAAGTTTAAGGACTTCATGTAAGCTGGTTTGCAGCATTTTTCACCCAACAGTGTAACTCCTACAGTGTCAGGTAAATGGACCTTCACTCCCTGGCCACCAGTAATCCAGCAGTGTTGCAGCTGGCACTTGTCCTGTCTGCGCAGCACTCACCCATCCTGTGCAGGAGCAGACGCAAAAGAAGTGCTCTTTGGCTAACGTTTGGATTGAAAGTTTTGGGAAGAACTGCCTCTTGGGAGTCTGTCAACACGGGGACCCCCTAGCACGCCCCTGCAATGTTTCAGCCCAGTTTCAACGGTGCCCCAAAATGGTTCCATAATCTGAGAGGAACTCCCTAACAAGGGTTTGGTTTCTCATAGTCATCATAATATCGCCAAATGTTCTTCGGCGCTCACGCGTAGCTTTCATTCCCATGCGTTTAAAGTCTGGACTGTAGCTGGCTGTTTCAATAGATAGGGTGGCCCTAGTATAGACCCCAGAATATGATAAACCTTATTATGGTATGGGGACCCCCAAAATGGTATCCCTAATTTTGGGAAGCCCCCAGCTGATGATGCATGAAACTGCGCCCGCACTGGAGATCTAGAGATCAACAGTGAAGCGTCGCTTTCGGATTAGCAGCCCACACCATTGAGTTTAAGACTTGGGGTTCAAGGTTTAGGGTTTAGGGAATTTTCGACATGGATTGGGGCCACAGGCAGCGCAGCCCGCGCCCCGTGAGCAGGGAACGAAAAGAAAAGAACATGGAATTACCACACTATGGGGGATAGTACAGGGGTTACTGTAAGGATCCATGTCTCCACGCCTTACTAGCCTTACTAGCCCAGTAAGCTCAAACAACGTGTAGCAGGGTGTAAGTCGGAATGGTTGACAAAAATCAGACTCGGTATATTTTGGGATATCATCTTGGTGCACATGACGCTGTCCAGAAATCGGGAGTCCAGAAAATCTGGATTCTAGACTTCGGGGGAATACAAGGGAAAATTTCAAGTGTTGGGGATCCCAAACCCTATGCCCTAAGCCCTAAACCGTCCGAAGCTCTAAACCTTAAGCCCTACTACCATAAATAAACCTTCAACTCTCAACCCTAAACCTTCAACCTAAGGTTCCTATGATGGTACTTGGAGGGTCAGGGGGACTTAGTAAGTTGGTTAATAACCCCTATAACCCATATAGTAACCCTAGTTTTTCCCCTTATGAACCTACTTACTAAAAATCCCCCTGACCCTAAACCCTAAGCCCTATACTTACTAAGTCTACCTGACCCTCCAAGTAGACCATGGCCCAGGTTCCAGGAATTGTTTCCGGAATGGCCCACGCCTCTCATCCCGGACAAGGAGTCGTCTCCTCAGCGAGGGCTTGGGTTTAGAGTCTAGGGTTTGGGGTTGACCAAGCCATTAACGCCACAAGTTTCAGCCGTCTTGGGCGTTGTTCAAAGGAGTATGGAAAGACGTATAGCGTGCAACACTGCTGTAAGAGAGTACCTTTGCATGTCTGTCTAGAATCCAAGTTAGAGTTCTTTTTCCCGTGCGTGTCAGGGCATAGGCCAAATGGAGCCATTGCACTGAATCCAGGTATAACGAATCATGCATGCATGAATCCCCTAAGAGGCCCCAAGAAGGTTGCAATCATGAGCCTACCCCAAGCCTCCCAGGTCCCTAACCCCTAAACCCTAAGCCCTAGGAGCCCTTGGAGCTCATCCTCTCAAAGAGTACTATCAGAATCCAGACCTTTTGGAACCTGGAAGTTCCTTGCAGTCTGAGCCAATCTGGCTTGTAGCATGTGCCTCAAGTAATTCTTTACCGCATCATTTGTCAGTATGATTTACCGTTACGTGTGTATACATATATATATATATTGAGTATAAGATCTGTGTAGGATATGATATAAGAAAGCCACAGCTATGTGCACTGTATATATAGTATCTTCATTTTGTTTTTGCAGCCTTACTTGCGCAGGTGGGAGGCCTTCGCAAAGAGGCCCACGCGCGAGCTACCCCAGTTCGCCTTTGCTGGACCGCAGTTGAGCCTAGGCCGCTGGGGGTATAATAGTAATATAGGGTTTAGGGTTTAGGGTTTAGGTGAAGAATAGCAATAAGTGGGATGAACACGAGGAACTCGCAGTAGGAGGAGAAGAGAGATGTTTCATCAGCCCGCATGGCGTTTCCGACGCGCACTGCCGAATCTTATTGAATGTTGAATTGCCAAATCGCCTCCAAACCCTTCCATCCTGAAGCCTCTGATACTTTGTCCCCTGAGACGGGAAGTGCTGCCTACTTGGTGACGCAATCCACTCTGTGAAGCCCTTCTTTGGCTGCTTGTGCTGTATTTCATGCTGGTTTGAGGGATCCTGTCGCATCAGTGTCATGCTGCTGGAATGCTCCACGCAGCTAAGGCTTAGGGTTTAAGGTTTAGGGTTGAGGGTTGAATCTTTGCGCAACCTGATGCCCATCAGAAGGTCATTGGTAGCAAAAGACCCAGAGAGAGCAATGGGCCCTGAATCATACCAGGGTCCCGTGAACTATCATTCAAGGTATATGTTGGGTGGACACCTCCACAAATTTACAAAGAACAAACGGCTACTTTTTCATATGCGTTGGATTCTTATGACTTTTTTGAATATAGGGAACCTCCCTCCCTCCACCCAACTTTCCAAATCAGGACCTCTCTGTCTGACTATCCCGAGTTCCCATGTCATTTTTCAGGTTTTTCAGGCTGATTCCACATACCTGGGGTTACCAAAACCCTCGTCTTGGTCAACCCTACATCTCCTACGGGTCCTTATCCGCCCGAAGCCCAACTCCCTAAACCCTCTAAACCCGAATCCTTAAACTCCAAACCCGACAGGCTGTACAAAAAAACTCCAAACCCTCTAAACCCTAATCCCTAAACCCCAAACCTTCAACCTTAAACTCTAAATCCTAAACCGACCGTGAGTCGAGGACTTGGTCTGAACAGCGGCTTTGAGGATATCAGCGTGCTGGATCAGTGCGGCTTGAGCATCATTTCAGAACGGGCTTAGGGTTTTGGGGTTTGGGTTTAGGGTTTATGGAATTTCAGAGGCTCTCAAAATCACGGGACCTCTTTGTTTTTGTGTGTATGTGTGTGTGTGTGTGAGAGGTTTAGCTTCATCTCCGATTTCCTTTTGCAGCACATGTACATGGTCCGAGATCTACATGTTTAGGCCGCACCCAGTAGTGGTGGCATACTTGGAATATTTACAGAGATATATACATAATGATCCGAATATAATTGCCATGATCCGCCATCAGTGGGTGAGGGCCGAACCTTACCGCCCCTCTTGGGCCCATTAATGCCAGATGTCATGTGAGCAACCGCCTTTTTTACGGCGTAGGAGCCAAGGGCAGGCTGAGATAGAAGTACCCAGGCATGAACAAAACCCTCGTGAAACGATAGGCCCTCCCGAAGAAAAGGATACACCCAAAAAGGCGACCTATAAGGATTCCATCCAAAAGCAAAGATGAGGAGCGTTCTGGCGAGAGATCTGGCAAAAGCCATAGGTATCAGAACCCTATACCCAGCAAAATCTCTGCTTCCTGCTTTAGGCCTGGAAGAGGCCGGCGGGGACCCGCACAAAGCCCTGCCGCTGTACAGTAGGCAATCTGGGGGACAGGACAATGAAACTACATATAAACACTTGAAAAATGGGAACTACTTCATACAGGGTCTTTAAAGGAATATGTACATTCTTTCGTTTATGTATATACAGAGTCATCATAAACTACTATAGTTCATGGAAAAGAAAGTTCAAAATGGATCACGAAACGGAAGCTGGGATTGTGCAGCGGTGTCTAGGGATTAGGGCCCGTGTTTCCGATGCAGTCAAATGCAGTTGTTTTTAAGTTGCAAGGGGCATCCATCAAGTTCCTTCCAGTACTGGATAGTGGCTGGAAAGCAGATTTCTCAAGTAGAAGACTATGCCATTATCATCTAAAGATGCTTTGTATAAGATAGCTGACATCCGAATCTGAATCCCCATGCTAACAACTCAGGCCCTCATCCTGCAAACCAGTACAAGGAATCAAGGCCATGCGAGTGTCCCTACGTAGTCAAAACAAAGAAGTTAAAAAGCCAAGCTGATTCCCAATTCCCCACACCCCCAAAAAGCTACATACTTAAAAGCCCCGCAGCTTGCAAACCCAAATCCGCGAGAGCCTCAACTTGGCGGCTAAGCACTGATTTCCTACCCGCTGGTTCATTTAGTATATATCTTAATTGATGCTGGGTAGCCCGACATGTAACCCTCGCTTTAACCAGCCTTTAATACTCCATAACTTAGGAGGACCCCCCCCACCCTGTAATAGTGGTATGATAAGAATATACGAGGACCCTAATATAATCCCTATTATCCCTTATAGTCACTAATCCATAACGAAGAAGGAATCCTAAACTACGTAGAACTTGGACTCTCAAGCTCTGAATCCGGCAGGGGCCGCTGTGAATATTTGAGCTACTGGTAGTCTAAACTGCTTGAAGGGGGCTATTTTGGGGATTATATAGTGGAGTACTAGGGTTTAGGGTTTAGGGTTTCTAGGGCATGCTAAGGGAGATACCAGGAGTTCAGACTACGGCTCATCTAGTCTGGTTCCTCTTTAGTCCCGAAGGAGCCTCATGTCAGCGCTTGTGCTAGCTCTACATGTTCTTTGCGATGTTTGGTCACTACTCGGGCAGAGTTAAGGAGGTGGGAAGCCCTTACACTTACACAAGCCTTCTAGACTCTTGGTATAGCCCTCAGAAGTCCTATATACTCATAAGCTCGACCCATGAGTCCCTGAAAGCGTACCCGCAACTTCCTGAAATCCTCGCTGCAGGGGTAAGCCCCAAGACCCCAAACCAGGGGTAGGTTTGAACATCATGTTTGTTTGTTGTTACCCTCAGTTCTTATATGCTCCTTATGCAGCCATACCAGCTTAGATATTTTAGGGCCCCTCTACCCTAAACCTACCCTGGAAACACTTGAGCTCGCGGTTGCAGGCGACGTGCACCCGAGGCCAAGTGCCTGGTCCAGTGCCAACGTTGCCCGGCACAGCTTTAAGGGAGGGCTTGAAGGGTAAGGGGTTTCGGGTTTAGGGTTTAGGGATTTAGAGTTCAGGGTTTAGGGAGGGTTTGAATACATTTTCTCGCAATCCTAATGTAGCTTTTATGAAGCCATCGATTTTTTGATTGTTATAGGGCCCCCGAAGCTACCCTATTGTCGGGTTTAGGGCTGAGAATTGGGGAGGACAGTTTAAAGTTTCGGTGCTAAGCAATATTTTGATAAGTTCATGTAAAGTCTACTTGTTTTGACAGATGCCATGCTTGCATGCTTGAGGCATAATAATTATGAGCCATAGTTTAAACTCCTTATGGTGGATTCTACAGGGGAGTATGATAGGGGTTCTTAAGGGGGATACTCGGAGTTTAGACTAAAGCTCATATATCAAGGAATAAAATTGAGGCACACTCGAAGAGCCGGGATTTGTAATTGGCAGGTTACGTTCAGGGGCTGCTTTGCTCACAAGTGACGCCGACAAGTGGTTTTGCACTCATCAGGGTTGTGTACTTCTTGTGGTGTTAGGTTTGCAGATGCGGGAACCCTTAACCCCAAATCCTTGTAGTGCTGCGGATATTAGACTTCAAGGGTTCTCCTAACCAACCACTCTGCATCCCTCCTTCAAGGCTCTCTCTATATATTAGCCTCAAATAGCCTGTTTCTAAGCCTGATTTGGGACTGGGGGGATAGTATAGAATTAATGAGGGCATCCCTAGGTGCTGGTTTTAAACCACGTTTTTAGACCGTCGCCTGCTAGTTCGTGGTAGGCCTTTTAGCAATTGTAGTTTAGGGTCGGAAGGTTGTCAAAACTGTGGTCCTTCTATGGGTACCCTCACTATTTTGTAGACCGCTATGGACAGCTTTGGTGACATTACCCAGACATTCAAGCAGCTGCGCCCACAATCTGCTACAATGTTGTATCGCGGTCTTTCAGGCTTCTGGCGGTATAGGATTTTGTGAATCGGCTCTCCTGTCACACTTGCTGTCTTCTAACGCCACCTCGCCGAACTTCTCGCAAAAAAAGCATATTCGAGAATGTTGGTGGCAGATGGGAAGTTTCAACACAGTATGCTCGGTGGAGCAAATCATTCCAACTGCTGCAACTATGTAGTATAGTCTAGACTCTTTAACAGGGATTTTAGGGGATTGTATAGGGTACTACTACAGACTATAGGGAGTTATTAAGGGGGATGCTAGGAGTTTAGCCTATAACCCCTAAATGATCCCAGTTTCCACTTCATGTTCCATCTTCTTTGCCATTTGATTCTCCATTATTAATAGGGAATAATATCCCTAAACCCTAAACCCTAAATGGTGTTCGGTTCAGGCCGGTTTGACCAGCCGACTGATTTGCGATTCGCCTTGGCCTTCGTGCTACCTCTGGTGTTGGTTGCTCGACTATCGCCTGTTGAGTCTAGTTGGGCTCGTCTGGTGTCAGCTACGATGAGATGCTTAAGCCGATAGTCTTTGCTGGTGAAATATGATTCAAGCATTTATGAAATCGATAAAGTTGCATCGGGTTGCATGGGGTTTGTTGGTTTGTATTGCAGTAGCCCTCCAAACTTCACAGGGAGAAAGGTGCAATAGCTGTTGACATACATGAAGTTGAATTTAGATTTGACTATGTACTTTTCTTATGGTAGTCTAACCTAATCTTCCCTAATCTACTCTTGAAACGTCTAACCTAATCTTCCCGAATCTACTCTGCCCAGATGTTAGGGTCCACAATGTGGCTGATGACCGACCTCTTAGCACAGCGCGGGTCGCAGATCTTGTCTGGGTCATTTTCGTTGAATGTTGTTCTGGTGATTCTGGTGTGTCCCAGAGGGTCCATGTACCCAATGATTAGGTACTTGGGATTTGGGGAATAGTAATTATAGTACAGGTTTTGGGTAAGTAATGATTATGAGATACTTGGACCCTTAAGGTTTATAATAACGACAACACACAGCAAGGCATGCACACTTCCAGTGCAAAGTTTGCTCAATACGGAACCGGTTGTACTGGAAAGAACCTCTCATCCTATTGGGTGAGGTTAAAAGGCCCAGATTGCTTCACTTGAGTCATCCCTTTCACATTCAATTTTCTGACTGGTAATACTCCGCGGGCATCGGGGCTGGGCAGCCGCAATGATGAAGTCCGTTTCCTTTTGTGAATCTGCCTCAAGTTACCACTCGAACGGAGAGCTCTTCCAGTATGATTTTGCAGAGGACAGCATCTTCAGCAAAAGCCTGCCAGCGGTTTTCGCGCCCTCCATTTTGGAGCCTTTGCTGCAGAGTACGTGCGTCTAGGATGTGGCAGGAGTACGTTGCATACCACCCCCGAACAAGGTAGAAGGCTGAATAAGCAGGAAGAACATCTCCTGCACTGCTTATGTAAGCCCAGTGTTAAGTACCAAACTACATCATTTCAAATCATCATGTGGGAACTCACGCCACAAATCCCTTACCTTTCCACCTATACAAGTTCGAATGACTAAATATTCCCCTTAATCTGGGCCTTGGTTCCAAATTATTTGCAGTTCGTTATTCGACTAAAAGCCGAGCGGGGAATCTGGGTTGGTCCGTGGGATATTTAACTGCTTTCATAAGGGCACTATATGGTTTATACTGCCCTTTCTTCAAATGGCTCCACAGGAAAACCGAGGAAATTCTAAAACAAACATTGCTTACATCCCGCTCAGGAACAGGATCTCAAACCCTGCATCCTGAAGCCGAAATCCATAAATCCCTAGATCCCAGTCCCAGATCCTTAAACCGTGCCTACACCCTAAACCCCTAGACCCTAAATCCCTCAACCCCAAATTCCTCACCCCTAAGCCCCTAAAAAGTCCCTAAATCCTCAAACCCCACATGGGTGGTCGTCAAAATTATGGTCCCTTTTGGGGTACCTTAAATATTCGGTGCCGTATTATAATAGGGACCCCGAAAGGGACCATAATTTTGACAACCACCCACATTCTCAGGCCCTTTTCCAGGATGGAGAGCTGTCCTTTACAGCCGCAAGAAGACGAAAGCGCCGTGATAGGGCGCTTCAGGCCAGGCTTCACAGGGTTTTGGGTTTAGGGTTTAGGATTTAAGTTACTATATTGGGGGATATCTAGGGTGCAGGGTGCAGGAATGGAGAAGGAATGGAAGATGAAGCATGACATGGTTAACTTGGGGTTATATAGGAGGGTTGAGCGTTCTTCCTCATTTCCATGCCTAATTATGGGACAGGCTGCCTCAAACTAGGCCTGAACATGATTTTGGTACATATTCATGTAGGCCCCTACATTACTTATTGGTGCTTACAGGGGATTGGGGGAATGTAGGTAACCCTAAACCCTAGAAGGTTGTTTAGGGACTACAGTAGAGATCCAACCCCCTTAACACTAGACCCGGCCCAACTAGAAAGCAGCTTAGTTTGTTTTTGCGTGGGTCTAAGTTAAGGGTTCTTATTTTGGACCTTGGGTTTAGCAATGATTCAGGGATGTGGGCTTAGGGTTTAGGATTTGGGTTTTGGGTTTAGTAGGTTGTGGGATGCGGCGCCTGGGGTTTAGGGCTGCGGGTTTAGGTTTAGTAGTAAGTAGGATCTAGGGCTTGGGGTTTAGGGTGTTGGGTTTAGTGCTCATGCAGGGTTCAGGGTGTATGGCTTGGGCTTTTGTAGGGGCTCAAGGATTCAGATTTGGTACCGAATTAGGGTTCTGTTTTTAAATTTTGGCTTAGGTTACAGGGCTTGGGGATCAGGAGGTATTTAGTTTAGGTCTAGATTCCAGGGGAGAGGGTCGTGAATCCATAGTCTCCATGAACTACTATTTACTTCCGATCCGGCACCGGCAAGGGGTTGTGGGATGTTTGTAATCGTGATTAGGCGCATGGGTTGGGAATCCTACGCCCGCCTTTCCTGACTTCCCTTGTTAATTTCCCACTGTTAGAAGCTGAAATTTGCAAGTTCTTACCAGGCTTCCAGGAAAGGGGGTTTGGGGCCTGATAAGTGGGACAGGCTTGGTGTGCTGCGCGGCACGTAATGTTGAAGGTTTCAGAGTCTGGGAAGAAGAGGAAGCTGCTGTCAAGAAAGCCCATGAGAGGAACGCATTTGGAAGTCGGATTGTCTGATGGGACTTCCACGCGAATACCTGTGCTAAGTGCTTTCAAATATCAGCTGGCTGTCTTTGTGCAACACCCACTGCTGCCACCGCCACGAACACTGAAGCCTCCACAACCACTTCCTCCCGCCGCAACCGCCGCCACTTCGGTAGGCGCCTTCAACATCAAACCTGATGGCTGTATACCCTAGAACTATTGGCCCCTCAGCACCCCCACACGCCTAAAGTGTATAAGTTAGACCCGCTTGAATAATTGAAGTCAAGCCGTGCTCCCAAGAACCTCGTGCCCACATCTTTAGATCCCCCCAACTCAGGACTTCAGGGTCTCCCCTATCTTGCGCAGGAAGACCCTAGCGACCTTGTGCAAGCATGACTTTGAGGGACCGAAAGGGGGGCCGACAAGGAAGAAGGAGCTTTTGCTGTCCGACTGGTCTTCTGTAGATCTGATGTGCATCGATACCAAACAAAGATTTAGACCACGAAGAAGTGTGAGCATTGCTTGGCGCAGGTGCTGATACTTCTAGGCGGGTTATCCCTGTCAGTGCTGGCAGCACGCAGCTTTGCCGTCCTGGCCGCTGCGACGTGCAAGAGGGGGAGGGTGGCTGTGTTTGAGGGCTTACACTTTCAGGTTTCTGAGCAATAGGCTTGTCTTTTGGCATGTTCGTAGCTCTTTAGATCACGACATGTTATCTGCCTTTTTGGTGTACAACTTCAATTTTTGAGCGTGGGAATTTATGAGACCAACGTCGTCCCACTTGGTTCAGCCACCGGAAAAGCTACCACTTGAAGGGCCTTGTTTTTCTAGGTCCAGCCTGGCTCTGTTAGCTCTCGGCTTATGTTGCGTAGGCTCGAAGAATGGCCAAATTGAAGGTCGAAGGATGCGGGAGGAGCACGGTTGTTGGGTTTAGGGTCCAGGCCTTCGGGGTTAGGGCGTAGGGGTAAATAGCAGCACTTCTCAACCCCTAAACCCCTAAACCGTAAACACATAAACCCTAAACCCTAAACCCCCCCAAAAAAGAGCGCCCATGCCTTGGCTTTTGTCGCAGTTGAGCTGAGGTTTGCTACTTGTTGCGTCGCGCCGCGCCGCACCACGCCTTAGCCTGGCTGCATCTGCACCATGAGCTTCTGTAGGCGGGGTGTTGTCACATGAGCCATAGTCTAAACTCCTTAAAGGGGGTTATATAGGGATTATATAGGGGACTACTGTAGGGGATATTAAGGGGGATACTAGGAGTTTAGACTGTAGCTCACATGAGCTATANNATAGTCTAAACTCCTAGCGTCCCTCTTAATGCCCCCCAATATACTCCGCGATATAATCCCCCATATAACACCCCTGAAGGAGTTTAGACTGAAGCTCACATAATGAGGCCTTGATGAATCTTTTTGGGGGGGGGCCGGAGGGCACGCCAACTTTGAGAACATAGGGTTTAGGGTTTAGGGATCAGACGCGTCCACAGCTCACGGTGCAGGTTGTGTCTTGGCATTGTTGTTTCCTAACTTTTGTATTCTGGCATTTGGGTTTGGGATCTTTGGATCCAGCTTCACCAGCCAGATGCTTGAGGTGCAAGGTAATGAAACTCAGACTTGTTTATTGTCAGTGTCAAATTGCATGAAACATGCTTTCCCAAAACACCTGTCTCCCAAAATGCGCTCCTTTTGTGCGAGAATGATGCTGGATATCCCAACGATGAGTAGGGAAGTGTCGACAGAATGCTTTAGCGCGCAACTTTGGATGTCTCTTAGACTAACCGTAGTGTTTCACACTTGTGCTTCACCATGAAGACCCCTGACAGGTGAAAAGCGAGCGGAATGCGTGAGAACTAGCGGCGCGTGTTTTAAAAGGAGTTCGCGCCTGCACTATAAGGACAGTTGCGGATGGTTGCATGAGGTCCAATTCGTTCTGGGAAGGTTGGATCACGTTGTTTCTCTGTCTTTGCTTCATCTGCAAGCCGTGGATTAGCATCAACATTAACATCTTTTTGTGAGGTTGTTGGTTGATCGTGGGCTTTGGTCTCTTATGACAATTGGCAAGTAACCAGATAATTGGTCTTGATGTGCATGGCGAGGGCACCCAGTAGCCCGTATCCAAATGATGCAGGCGCCAATGGTCCTCACAGGCACTTTTTGCCAACGAAGTGTGCAACGAACGCTTATGAGCATTTGCGATTTCGGGTCTGCCATACAATATGGAGCCCAACAAAGATCCCAACATACCATATTACGGGGACTCCAAAAGGTTTCCCTAGATATCTTTGAAAACCCAAATCGACCCAAATCCATACCAACTGCTACATATCCCAGTATCCATTTAATGTAAAAGTCTCCATCTAATTTAAAAGTCTCCATTCAATTTAAAAGTCCATGTTCTTTTCCGTTTGGGTGTCCGTGGCTCAGGTTATAATATAGTAGCCCTAAACCCTAAACCTCAAAACCCTACACGAGGGTCCGCAGTAAGCAGTTGGAGTCGACCCTGGAGCCCCTTCTCTGGCAGTGCCAGTCCTTACGGCTCATTCTTTGACAGAACCCCACAAGGTTTTGGGGCTTAGGGAAAAGGGTTTAGGGCCGTTTAGGGTTTAGGAGAACCAGAGTCTTGAATCTTGGGTTTAGGGCCGCAGCCCTCGCAGAGCAAATGCATTGGGACGTGCACTGCGCAACTAATCTTTAAATAGTAGTTTTCCTTTTCTTTTCCGTTATCCGTATATGACCCCTAGAAAACCCATTATAGTAGTTTCCATGTTCTTTTCCGTTATCCTTATACAACACCTAGAAAACCCATTATAGTAGTTGCCATGTTCTTTTCCATTAGCCCTATATAACCCCTATAGAACCCATTATAGTAGTTTCCATGTTCTTTTCCATGATCCCTATATAACCCCTAAATAACCCGTTATAGTAGTTTCCATGTTCTTTTCCATCCATTCATAACCCATTATTGTAGTTTCCATGTTCTTTATGTTGTCACGCCGATCTCTAAGCAGCGCATCCTTGGGCCTGGTAACGTGAGCTATTAGTTAGGGTTTAGGGTTTTGGATTTAGGGTTTCGGGTTAGGATTTAGGGTTTAGGGTCTAGGATTTAGGGTTCAGGATTTAAGTTGTAGGGTTTAGGATGTAGAGTCTAAACTCCTGAAGGGGGAGTCATGTAGGTAATTGTACAGGGGAGTATTATAGGGATTAGTAGGGGGGATACTCGTACTAGGAGCTTAGACTATATTATAGGTCACATGAAAAAAGTGCGCATGGGGGCCTGAGGCACCTGAGCGGTGTGTTACTTGGGGATACTATAGTCCCCAATATACAGTACGAGTATATTTCACATAAGGAATATGATCTTGCTTGGTTCAGCCATCTAAAAACGCTACTCATCTGTCCGCTGGGCTAGGTTGGCTATCGCCAGCATGCGACGACGCTTGGCTGACTGGAGCAAGCCATCCTAAACACGCAGCCCTTGCCTTTTCTCAGCGAGATGGGTATTTCCAAAATAGAGGAGGGCCAGCACGCATCCCCAAACCTTAAACTCTAACTAATCCTAATTATAATCCTTGTCATGGGGACCAGGGGCCACTACCTGGAAAGTGCCGCAAGCCCTTGAAACCCTCATTAAAGCCTGAATTTTGGTGCTGCTTTTCGGCCCTGGGCTGGGTTTAGGGTTTAGGGTTTATGTCAGCGGTACAATCCTGGGGTCAGGCCCCCCACGCAGTGAATTATATAGTGGTACAAACGGAAGGTATAGGGACCAGAATATGATGTAGATTATCCCTGGTCGGCAGCATTCGTGTGTGGAGGCCCAACCTAAGGTCTATAGTTTCCTTTGAGGAGATAGAACCTTAAAATATGAGATTCCCCAAAATCATCCTAAGATCCCCATAGATTCCATATTCTTTCCACTTAAGAGTTAAGATCAACCCTGAACCCTGTTGTCCCTATAGGGGTTGAAGGTTCAGCAGCACTTCAGCATGACTTTTGTGTCTGAGCGCTTGTGGGGAACACGACCGACACGGCATCGGCTTCGACCTGGGCGTGGTCTAGAAAAGGGTTTAGGGTTTATGGCTGAGGGTTTATGTTATAGTCCCCCTCAAGTAGACAGAATATGGCTTTGGGTATATTAAAATAAGACCCCTGTATATCCCATATTCTATCTACTTAAGCGGGACTATAGGTCTAGGCGGTTTAAGCATGTAGAGATAGCGCCATAGCTTTCTCATCTTGGCTTCCTCGGAGTCGACATCGCGGTAAGGCATATGTTCGTCCAATCTTGGGCGACATTGCGTGCTTTGGGCATTGGGGGGGCTAGCGGTGGCACCAGGCTTGCATGTCAATGCATCTGATCTCGATGCGTAGTAGGATGTTGGACACCCCCGATTCTACACCTGGGCATTATTTATCCTCTGGGTTGTTCTCAAAATCATTGGCCCCTTTCGTGTGTTCACGCATGATCCTTTTCGCGCCAACACCCCAAACCCTAAACCTTAAACCCTAGACCCTCAACCCCAGGCTCAAGGTTGAAACTTGAACTTGACATCACGTGCAGCAATTCCAGGGTGCTATAGTCTAAACTTTTTACTTAGGGGATTCTGTAGGGGAGTATGATAGAGTTACTAAGCGGGATAGTATTCTAGCTCAGAGTGTATCTTCTGATACCTGGGAGGCCAAAATATCCTTTCATCAAGGTTTTTGAGAGCTTAATGGGTGATTTGGAGTATACCGTTGTCCGAGAGGCTGGTGATTTAGCCATGGCGCCTGCACTGGAAACGTCCTCAGCAACAGGTGGAGACCGCCTGTTTTTGACCTTTTTGGAGCCTTGGCTAGTTTCAGTCAAACATCAGTCATCCACGACTTATATGCGGAAGTGTTTCACCATGTTTCATCATACAGGTACACCAGGCCTTTTACTGTGGGACCACAAGTCAGTTCCAGCAGTAGTGAGGTGATTCTTGGGAAGGTAACTGTTTTCCGTATGGCAGGGTTTAGTACTGTGAGGGCTTCAGCGGCTGTAGCCACCGCAGTTTCCAGTGTTCCTCGCAATCCTATCAACTTACTAGTTCTTATAAATGATAAGGGAGTAATCTATTATTTGGGTTTAGGGTTTAGGGTTTAGGGTTTAGGACTTTGTAGGGATTATAGTCCCTGATCCTCTGCCAAGAAAAAGTAAGTCAAGCGTTTGGTGTCAACATGATGCCAGGTTCAATAGCAGCCGCACCCGAAATTGTCTCCCAACGTGGCTCTCGCAGCTAGGAACGTAGCCCGCTTGAAATCCTCATCTAACTACGGTATCGTATGCAGCTCAACGCCTTATTCCAATAACCGACAGTAGGCCCTTACAGTAGACCGAAGTCCGGAGCTTGGACTATGCTTGTGTCAAGGCACAGCAATCTCGCGTCTAAAGATGTTGGGGACAATGTCACGACAAGGGGGTGAAGCTTTTGAGACATTGACATGTGAGTTATACTCTAAGCTCCTTAAGGGGGGTATATCAGGGAGTATGTAGGCTACACAGGTCATATGGACCTTATTATAGTGACCCCAAAAAGGTACCCCTGATTTGGGGAAAGCCCCATTTGTTCCAGCGCTTCGCCCAAGATGAGCAAATGAAAGACTACGCTTGGCCATGGTGTCTTTCAGCATCCCCTTTTCTCCTGCGCCTTCCTTCACCTCCATGGTGCCTAAGGGGGAGTGTGGGAGTGAATTTCAGGATTTTTATAGGGGTACACTCCCCCAAACTAACATGGAAACCCATATAGCCCCCCTTTGAAAGGACTATAGTCTTTATTGAGCCCTTTTTGGGTTTCCATGTTAGTTTCCGGGAGGGTATATACGGGGATGAAAAGGATCCACCCTCCCTTAAGCAGCAGTACGTCACCTCGTTGGTTCGGCTTTGGGGGTATATAGGGATGATTTCGGGATATTTCGCTCTAAATACTGGAGAACCAAGTGGAAGGAACATGGAAGATGAAAGGGAAACTGGGGATTGAAGAGGCTTGTGGGGCAGATCTTCATCTGACTTATCTGTGCTTGGAGGGTCAAGGGGACTTTTGTAAGTAGGCTCATAGCCCCTATATTCCATATAGCAACCACAGTTATCCCCTTTATTCACCTACTTACGAAGACCCCCCTGACCCTCCGAGTGCTTGCTTGGATACCTTTCCGCGCCACAACTATTAGCAGGGTCATATTGTGCTTTATTGTTGGAACCGTTGCGATGAGCCTTTCTGCCTGCGCGCGAATCAGCTCTAGTTACAGTATTTCTGCTGCTCCTAATGCTTGGTCTAGGTTTACATTCTCCCTGAAACGGCTTTCGCCATGTGTTAGTTGCTCACAACGCCTGGTCCCAAAGTGACCATTATGAAAAACAATGTCCCTTACCTTTCCTCTTGACCTGCAGGAAACCTGAACAGTTTCTTCAAAGGACTTTTAGTTAACCCCTAAACCAAAAACCCTCTAAACCCTAAACCCTAAAATGTAGTCTCCTTACGGGTTACTTTTCATTGTTAGTATAGTATAACCCTAAGCAATTCTTAAACGTAAATTTTATCATAGGTCCGAGGGGACTACAGTAAAGCCAAGGCCGTATTCTTGGTGGTCCACTGGCAGACGAGTGGCTGGGTTGCCGTTAAGGAAATTAATTGAAGCTACTATACTGGGGAAACCCTGTTATTTACTATATATATATATATACATATGCCCATTATGGTAACCCTAAAAGCCCTAAACCCTAAACCCTAAATACCCATGATGGTAACTTAATTCAAGTTCATTAAATCCCTATATTCCCCCAGTTTCCATTTCATTTTCCATTTTCTTTTCCATTTGATTCTCCATTATAGGCGATGATGGTAACTTAATTCAAGTACCTTAACAGCAACCCAGGTGGTGGCGACCTGTTCTGTGCCATGAGCCTTGCTTTCGCTTGAGCTTCCATGCTTTCATGAGGGGGGGGGTCCTTTTTCGGGGGTAGCGAAAATAAAGCTCATAGTATTTACGGGATTTAGGGATTTAGGGTTTAGGGTCCTTTTTTGGGGTACCTAAAATCAAGCTCATAGTATCTAGGGGGGGTTAGTTAGGGAGTTTAGTGTTTGGGGTTTAGGGTCTAGGGTCCCTCTCTGGGGTACCAAAATAAAGCTCATAATATTTGAGGGGTATATTGGGGTCTCCCTATGTACGGAAGCTACCCACCTGCTGAGCACTGGGCATTGCCATGCTCTTGGTTGCCAACATGCAGCAGCCCTACCACCCTTGCACTAGAATGAGAGCTAATTTGGCCATCGCTGCTGTAATGAAGTTGAACTGTTGCTGATGCCCCAAACATGTTCCAAACGCTTTGGTAGAGCAAGTCTTGTGCGGCAGAGAGGAGGGTTGTCCTGGCTATCGTTTGTGCGCAGTTAGTACTTTGGTGCTAGCAACCATCAGGCTTCATAGAATGGTCCGAAATTGTGTGTGCGTCTCTGTATAAATATATATATACATAGAGAGAGAGAGAGAGAGAGAGCGAGAGAGAGACAGAGAGAGAGAGGGGGAGGGAGGGAGGGAGGGAGGGAGGGAGGGAGAGGAGATACATGCTGAGCGTATTACACAGGGACCCCGGGATGTCTGAAGCTAGAGGTACGGGCCCCCAATGTCGGCCCTTGGGCCTTTTATGGGCATTCTGGGGACCCTTAAGGGTACATCTAGGGTATATAGCATGTATATAGGCATCCCAGGGTTATGAGCCCATACTAGGGGTCATGGGCCCATACCAGGAGCCCATGATTTTAACTGTAGTTTGTAGTTCCTTCTGGCAAGTCAGACTGTTGAGGCTGAGCCATACGGCCCTCTACAGTGCTTGACTCTGATTTCTTGGGTGGAGGTGGAGAGATGAAGGGTATGTTTAGGGTATAGGATTTAGGGTTTGGGGCTTAGGGTTCAGGCTTGGGGTTCGGACCTCAGGGCCCATCTCTAGCAACTCCCGAGACCCGACGCAATATGCATACTTGCAACCTTACTTTTAACTCTGAAGTGCCCAAGGAGTTGAGTTGTTAAGGTTTAGGGTTTAGGGTCCCCAGAAAATGGGGATCATGGGCTTATATCAGCTAGAGTCAAACTTCCTTAGGGGAGCTATATAAAGGGGGCTCATGTAGGGGACTATCATAGAGGTTATGAAGGGGAATACTAGAAGTTTAGATTATGGCTCATATAGGGTATCTGATTATCTAATTCTTAGATCCCCCTTAACCCTAAATCCTGGGGCGTGGGTGGCGGCAGTCTGTCGCAAACCAAGGAGTCAATTCCGACGGAAGGCATGCGAGGCTGCGAGCAGCATCACAGGAACGCAGGTGGCTATGGGTGCGTTTAGGGTTTCGGGTTTAGGCTCTAGGGGTAAGGTTTGAGGGCTTGAGGTTCAGAGTGAAAGTCTATCCGGTTGGCTTTTGATTCAATGACCTTCCATGAACTCGAGTTGAGTTATAGTCAAAACTCCTTGAGGGTCAGACCTGGAAGTATTCTAGGGTTAGTAAGGGTGATGCTATGACTCAGCTGCGTTTATGGTTCTTGGCCAGTGACAAGAGAGGGTGGTAATAGCCGATAGCCCAAGGTTTAGGGTTTAGGGCGTATGGTTGTAAAGCATGAAGATGTCGATTAGAGGGATATCTCGGGGATTATACTGGGTTACTGGAGGGATCCATGCATTCACTTGCTTACGAGAGGGAATGAGGAACCACTCAGCTTAGTCGGGTTATAGAGACTCCTGCAGGCATGAGCATGGGGGCTGTATCTGTAGGCGCCCACTCGCAACAAAGTACGACGATGCTTTTGTCTGTTGTATCATACCATTTCCTTTGGTATCATACCATATCGCCCGTTCTTTGGCTCCCCCAATAGGTTTCCGCAACATGGACCCGCTTTGGGCCATTGGGGATCGCTGTATCTAGGCCCACATAGGATAAGGCGCCACTTCCTGAGAGTTTTCTGATAAGGATAAGAGCATATTGCGGTCTGGGCTTAAACGTATGTTGGGGGTCCACATTGGGGCCCCCTACTTATGGAAATCCCGAGGTCTAACAAGCTCAAACGCTGCTGACCCTCCCAGAGCCTGCAAGTTGTGCATGGGAAGGCTTCCAATATCAATGGAAGGTTTATAATCCCCCTTAAGTAGATAGAATATTATGGCTTTGGGTATATTATAATGAGATCCCCATATACCCCATATTCTATCTACTTAGGGGGGACTATAGGTTTCCTAGGAAATCCCATGTTCTTGCGCATCCAAACCCAAGGTCCCAGACATCCACGACTCTGCAGAAAGCGACCTGCCCGTCAGAACCCCAATCCTCCGGTCCCCAAATGAAAAGGTAGCAGTTAACTAGAAGTGCATTTTCCGGTAGGTGGTCACAGTAGCGCGGGTAGAATCCACTGATCATATTGAGAAGCAGCAGGCGTAGTTTCAATCCAATTCTGCAACAACCGCCCCTTAACATAGGGGTAATATAGTAATATAGGGAGGATTTAGGGATTATATAGGGATAGAATGGAAGAGGAAGTGGAAACTACTATTGAAACTGTGGATCTGTGTAGTGGCGCAGGACTGACAAAGGGCACGCACAGCTAAAACACAACTAGGGTAACTAGGCCGACAGGGGTTAAAGAATCTACTCACTAAGTCCCCCTACGCCCTTAACTGTAAATCCTGCAGACGTCTCTTACCTCTCCTTGTGGTCTATCCACAAAAATCTGGCCCATTTTTGGAAGCCATTCTTACTGGGAGGGTCAGGGGGACTTAGTAAGTATGTTTACAACCCCTGGAACCCATATAGTTGTTCTCTCCCTTATTAACCTACTTACTATGTCCCCCTAATCCCTCAAGTAGCATGGACCCGAATACTGACGGGCACTCATATTGGAAGCTGCCTAGCCCCCCAGTAGGTAGTTTCCATTTTCTTTTCCATTATCCCTTTATGTCCCCAACTAAGTATTACTCAATATCTCCCCGGTATTATTCTAGATAACGCCTAATATGAGCTATAGTCTAAACTCCTTAAAGGGGGTTATATAGGGCATTATATAGGGGACTACTACATGGAGCTACTAGGAGTTCAGCCTATATCTCATATGACCCTATATTCCCCGTAATATTACCCCTCTAGGCCTTGCCGCGCGCCTTGGCCACCCAAAGCCCCCAGCCCTACCTTCAGCCTTCATTGCCGCAAAGGGCTTCAGCATGTTTACAGCGCTGCATAGCAATAGTGGACAAGTAAATGGAAACGACTACAGCTTTTAGGGCTTAAAGTTTGGGTGTAAAGGTTTACGGTGCAGGGTCGGAGGGACTTAGTAAGTAAGGGGGCAACTAGAATAACTAAATGGGTTATAGGGGTGATGAACCTACTTGCTGACTCCCCCTAAATAATATATGAAGTAGATTCCATGTGCTTTTCCATTAACCTACCTACTAAAGTCCACCTGACCCTCCAAGCAGAAGACTGCAAGACACGCAGCGGTCTTGCCCCACACGGATTAGTTTCTGTATGTATTCCTGTGGATGCTAAACCGAAACCTTATATGAACTATAGTCTAGACTCCTTAGAGGGGGGCTATATAGGGAATTATACGGGCTTGGTAAAGGGAAACAGGAGTTTAGACTATAGCCATGTAATCCCTGAACCCTGGGTTGCCCCACAAAACCCTCAACCATACACCCTAGGCGGGGTTTAGGCTTCAGGTTTTTTGGTTTAGGGTTTAGGGTAGACCTGACCATTGCTCGGAGGCTTCTCGAGTCGAACAGGAGATGGGTCAGTTCCGCGTAAAGGTGCCGTCTGGGGCAAGGATGTTTCACCCCTTCCCTCCCCTATTGCCCCACCCGCAGAATAAGAAACAAATAAATGGTGGAGGGCTCTAGGGTCATAATTACGGGGATGACAAGGGTGACAAGGGATTATTCCGCTCCTCCAGATTACTCAGGAGACCGTTTGAGAAAGAGTCACTTGTAAGTTAGGGCTTTCATGGGCCGTTTCAGGTTTCCTTCAAGGTTTCGCAAGTGGTCACGTGGGGTTTCGGGCTTCAGATCAAGCTAGTTGTCAGCCGGACTATGTCTCTAGGGTTTATAGTCACCCTTAAGTAGATAGAATATCGAGTTGCCCAATACTAGAATAAGACCACCATCTAAATATTCGATCTACTCGTGGGGGACCATACTGTTAGGCCCTCTTTTGCCCAGGGCCCCTTTTGAAGGGTTGGAGATGGTCCAGTTCCCACGAGGGATGCTTCCATGAAGGGGAAAGTAGAGAAAGGAAAGGAGGCTTGGAATCCTACAACGACTACTACATTCAAATAGGTTATATGAGCAATAGTCTAAACTCCTTGAAGGGGGTTATATAGGGGATTATATAAGGGACTACTATAGGGGTTATTAAGGGGGATACTAGGAGTTTAGACAATGGTTCATATACTGGGGAGGGAAAAAGTGAATGGAGTAACAGTTGCTGCGCAGTGGGTTGGGTGTAGGTTTTAGCGGTGATTTCACCTGAAAAAGGATGAGAGTTGTTCAAATGTACCCATAAGTTGGCCCTACACCCTAAACCCTAAAGTTCATTGTTCCTGGGTCTTTCCATTCTTTCTTACAGGCACTCAGGATCATGGTCAAAGAGGAAGATGGGTATAGGGCTTTGGGCCATCGCGAAAAAGTCGGTGCAGGAATGAGAGCTGCACTAGAAAACCGTGAACCCTAAGCCTTAGTTGGGCAAGCCAGACTTTTGAAGCAACAAGCTTTCCTTGCCGTAGCCGACAGTGAAACTACACTATGTAACTTGTGGGGTTTTCCGGAAACCAGTCCCCTTTTAGGGTTACCTATAATAAGGACCGTTGTATGTTGGTGTCTAGAGCGGGGTCTAAACCCCAAACCATGTATCAGGTCTTCCACCTGGTGGCGCGCGTCATCATTCACTTTCAAGTTGTCGGAGTCCTCCTGTGCATTCGTGCGCTGGTGGACGAACCTAACTTCTTCTCCGCGGTCTGGAGCATCATCTTTCTCACCTGCTATGTAATGTATGCCCTGGTGAATAAAGGCTACATCCGGATGAATGCCTCACGGCTCAGCTTCGTTTTCCATTTGCTGAGCCTGGTGCTGGCTTGAAAACTTTTCATGTCCTGTTTGAAAGGCGAGCTTTTTCGTCATATTGTTGTGAATCCTGTTTTGACATGGGTGCCCTTATGTGTAGAGCTGTTTGGGCAGGAGAACGTCATTGTTTGACAAGTACTCCATTTTACTTAGCGCTTGGAAAGTTTGGAGCGGCATTTCAAAGATGAAATGTCAGCATCGTGTAATGTAGCTTAGGCTTGGAAAATCCTGAGATGGTGCTGGGGCCCAGCCGGTAAGGCCTGATTCCTCCCCAAACAGGAGGCAAGGTCCCTAAACCCCAAGGCCTTACACTCACCTTACACCCCTAAACCCTATACCCTAAACCCTAAACCTGAGGGCTTAAAAATCAGGATGGTATCAGAATTGACTTGCTTGGGCCGACCGCCAGAGCATAAGTGTTTCAGCAAATTAGAGGTCCCTTTTTGGGGAGTACTTGAGGGTCAGGAAACTTAGTATATAAGTAGCTTACTACGGGGGATGACTCCGGCTACTATACAGGTTATGGGGTTGTTAAAACCTACTTACTATGAACCAGTTACTATTACATCTTGAGGCTCACATCCAGGTCCGCATCCTGAGCCATAAACCGTAAATGCCCCAGCTAAGGATGGGCTTTAGCGTTGTCGGAAGCTTTGCACTGTCCTGGTCAAGCCGGGATGACTTCGTTGGCGTTCTCACGCTTACGCTAACAAGCCAGAGTTTCCAGGTTCTTTTAATTGACTGGGCTGCTGTTAAAGACCTCAGGTCAAGTAACTACAATACGGAAACCCCATTATCATCTACGCTAAACCCGTAACATGGTAGCTTAGTTCAAGGTCTTTAGCAGCAACCCCTAGGTAGGCCTCGTGCTTCTGTGTAAACCTGAAGTTGAAAAGAATCTAGTATGGCTCGTATGCAAGTAGTCACTGCCCCGACGTTAAGCAGCCCCACCCCCCGATCTTGAATGTTCCTTATATCGAGTATAACAGGGGATGTAAGTAGCGGGCGGTGATGATTTTGCTCCGCCATGAACCCTAAACCCTAAACCCTAAATGAATGTTGCTAAGGTCTGGCTTTGGCCGTATTTCCTGCAAGCATATCCCATGCATTCTACTCTGTGGGAAGCTCTGCTGGCCTCATATTTAGCACCTACGCTGTTTTGGGAAAGGAGGTCCTGAGCTCATGGCTCTTCCTGCAACATTTCATGCATGCCCTGTTCAGCTTCTAGGTACCCCAGTAGTACCCTTTTGCCCTTTTTATTTGGGGGTCTCCTTATTAAAATTGAACAGTAGGAAAAAGGGTACCCTTATTATTAATGGGTTACTCTGGATCAATGTAAGGGATCCTTTATACTTTTTGGGGTATGGGATTCCTTATACTTATTTAAAAAGGATCCTTTTTTCTTCCTAAAGTCATGTGGGCTAAGTACTGGGGAACCTAGGCTTAGCTCTTCCCTTCTTCGTTGAGTCTGCAATTTGGGACCGTGTTGCCGCCAGACAGCAGTGCCAAGACTCCGAGTCCTTGGTCGCAGGCTTCTGGGTTGCTGTTAAGGAACTTAAATTAAGTTACCATAATCGCCTATAATGGAGAATCAAATGGAACATAAAATGGACAATGAAATGGAAACTGGGGGAATATAGGGATTTAATGAACTTAAATTAAGTTACTATATTGGGGAAACCCTAATATTTACTATATATACTCATTATGGTACCTTAATTTCAGTTCCTTATCAGCAACCCAGCCTAGTATGGGCCCTCGATCCTAGGGTGCTTAAATGGCTTAGATCTGTGGGGCTTCCGTCGCCTGGTCTTAGGTAATGCCACGATGACGCGAGGCAATCTTGAACCAGTCTTCATAAGCCCCCGCTGAGAATTTCTGCAAAACTGGTGCAAGATTCCCTGCATCCACACCATCATTCAGGTTTGGCTGATCTTTGGCCCCTCTAGACAGCCCCCCGCGCCAGGGTTTGGGATTTAGGGTCAGTTTCTTCTGTCGTTATACAAAGTTCGAGGATCAGGAACCCAAAGCCCTAAAGGAGGGATAGGGTATAAGTGTTTGGGTGCACCCCCTAAAGAGTAGCCCTTAACTCCAAAACCCAGGGCTCTTATCTGCAACTTCATTGAATAGCATAAGTCTAATGCAGTAAGAGGTAGAATGGACAATAATGTGGAAAACCAAATAGACAACGACATGGAAACTGGGCTCAGGGTTTGATAGTATTGCAGAAACTGATAACCCCAATCCTGAAAATGGGGCAATCAAAGTGCAAGACACATGAAACATGAAGTAGAAAGTCGGGTTTATGGAAGTACGTAGTTCTAGGGTTGAGGGCAACGAGGATTTAGCTACACCTGACTCCCAGCATGAGGACCGCGTAGGACCCTATGACTGGTTGAGGGCTAAGGGATTTGGGGACTGGGTCACAATCCAAAACCCCCCCCCCATTTGGGATGGACCAAACCCTGGTCCCTGGACCTATGCGTCACAGAGATTCCACCCAGAGGTTTCAATGCAAGCTGGCTGGTGCTTCAACGCAGGCACGCCATGATGTAGCTGTTCAAAACACCCATCCCCAAAATGGCCAGACCCCTCAGCACCAAACCCCCATTTTGCTTGAGATCCCCTTTAAGGAAGTGTACTCCTCTTGGTCCTATCTTAGCAAGCAGGGACCTTTAGGGCAAAGATCATCAACTCCATGTAGACTAACCGAAAGCCCTGGGGCTTCAGATGCTTGGGAGTACGGTACGGAGGGCTTAGGGTTTAGGGCTACCACCTTCAAAAAACAAGAGTCCTTACTGCCAAAGGCCGTATCAGTCTAGGGGCAAGAAATCACAACTTCAACTATCTAACGACATGGCAGAGTCTTGAGTTTAGACCCTGAACCATTGCATATCCGTCTGCAAGTACGCCTGGCCGAAATAGAAGTCAACTCTAGCTACACTGTGGAGGTTTCGCTGGATCTGGTTAAAGTACAGCACGTCGATGTTCATGCCGTCTCTTGGACAACCATCCGCAAGTAGCTGGCAAGAAACAGGAAATTTCTTGCACATCACATTACCCTGCCCCCACTGGAATACGCAATCCCAACAAAAAATGTTGATTCCGGAAAAAAAACGAGACAAGCACAGCTGAAGCATATGTGCATGCGGGGTGCTCCGAACAAGCGCTTCAATCCTGTACAAGATGTAAAACATACGGAAACCGAAAAGCTAACAGTCTAACTCCTAGAGGGAGCCCTCTGGGTTTTTGGGGCTTCCGTGCTAGTTTGGCGAAGCTTAACCCTTAAAGGCCCAAATACGAAGTCCAAGCCTGTAGAAATCCAAGGATCATGATCCAGTAGCCCTGCGGGGTGTCGAGGTAAGAAGGATTGCCAATGGCGGAGATGCAAAACTCGGAGACTCCTTTCATCCTGGGCTATTTGCTATTGTTATTGATGAGTACAAACAGTGAAAACAGTCATTGGCAATATAAATGTTTCCAGCGCTGATGATCACGAAAAATATGCAGATGATGGATACTCTTCAGAATTACATTCACACAAATTTATTGATACTACTATTGTTGTTATCATTTCTATCATCCGGACTCTTAATACCACTCGCAATACTTACTATGATGAATGGCATTACTGACGGCTGTGATCATGAAGGCTTCTCAATACCAGGGTCTACTTTGTAGGGGGGAGGGGGTTTCAAAGGCCACGTGCAAAGGTTCCTTGCAAAGGTCTACGTGGGCCTGTCTAAAAAAAAACAGGCCCTAAATTCTAACCCAAACCCGAAAGCCTCAAACCCTAAGCCATGTCCTCAAGTGGGGGTGTGGTTCCAGGCGGCTAGGCACTGGGGAACCTTCGGGAGCCTTGGGGAATACTAGGGCGGACAAGGGAGTATGGGCAGTATACTAGGCTACCTGCCCTTTAAACCAGCTGAACCCTAAACCCCAAATAGAACTTAACAGAAATTGCCAGCATCAGACTTGTGGAGTCAAAACTATGAAGCCCCGGACCTACAACATGCATAGTTGTGCTGTAACCCTTCAAACGTTTAGACGCGACCTGCCCGAAAACTTTGGCAACAACTGAATTATTGCCCTTGATGCCAACTTTGGCTGAGTTTACATCGGTTCTAATCAACAACAGAGGTATTTTAGGACCCGCCTGTTTGCAGACCCCCGACAGCAGGCTTAATACTTGTATCTTATAAGCTTCAGGGCTCAATGTGGCACCTAGGCCCTGAGCCCTAAAACATAAAAACCCTAAACCGTTCCGCAAGGCTAGCGTCTTTTCCAGCAAATCGATCTCACGCTTGACCATTGCCGACTTCTCTCTGATCAGCTTGACCCCCACCTTGGCAAGGATAGGGTTTACGGCTTACTGGGTTGCTGTTAACGAATTAAGTTACCATATTGGGGAAACCTTATTATTTACTATATATCCCCATTATGGTAACTTGACTTAATTTCCTTAACAGCAACCCAGTAGAGTTGTGGATTTAAGGCGTGCCTTGGCAAGCGAAGCGACGCGCCTCGACGCAGACGGGGGGTCGAGCGGCGCGTCGTCGAATTGTTGGACCACACCCACCCGTAGCCACCCAGGACCCAGGTTTTGTTCTAATTGGATTTAGGATTTCGCGGGCCTCAAACACCAAAAGCCAACGAATGATTTGGCTGAACACCCGTCATCACCACATTGTGCTCAGGTGGCGCTTTGGAGGAAGAATAGGCGGTGTGGCCCCGAGTAGGAAAGGCAAACAGAGTCGTCTCTGAGCAATTGCTGGACAGGATGCAAAATCCTGAAACCCTAACTTCTAGAACAACGCACTGGGCGCAGGACGTGCCGCCACCCACAGACCACTGGAAAAGGCGTGGCACCATTTCTGTGCATTGACTATCAGCCAGGCGCGATGAGACGTCCTCAACCCTAAAGTCCTAAAACCTAACCCTAAACCCTAAGACCTGACCCTAAACCCAAAATCCTAGACCCTAAGTCCTAGGTCCTGAAGGTTGCGCTGGGGGCGTTACGAGGCTTCGCCTTACAGACCCGAGAGAGAGAGAGAGAGAGAGAGAGAGAGAGACCCACTTGGTGGCAGAAGCCAGACAGAGAGGAGCGAGCGTGTGCCCTTGGGGTACCACAGCTCACTCCTCTTGGTTTAGGGTTTAGGGGCTAGCGTTCAGGGTTTAGAGTTCGGGTTTAGGGTTCAGGGTTCAGGGTTTGGGGTTAGGGTTTGGGGTTTAGGGTTCACGGTCCATGGTCCAAGATTAAGGCAAGAGTTTCTTGACCCTCAAGGTTTAGGATTCAGTGTTTGAGGCTGTGGGTTTGAGTGGTATGTTTTATGGTTCAGGGTTGTGCTTCACGCTGCTGGGTTCTAAAAGCTAAGTTTAAAGACATTCAGATTCAACGTCAAACCCAGAACAGTATAAATTACAAGCCTAAAACCCTATAATCAGTAAACGGCACCGGACCTAGGACACCATACAGGATCTGAACCCAAATTAGGTTGTTGTTAGAATGCTGCCTCGGTTGATGTACTCAGCTTGAAAATGCTCCTTCTGGCTGTTGATCCGTGGGAATAAGGGGTCGACGGCAGCAGTTTCTTCAAGTTCTTCTTCTTCTTCTTCTTGTTCTTCCTGTTTCTGTTGCCATTGCTGGCGCTGTAGCTGTGACTGTAGCTCAACCTGTAGCTGTAGCTGTATATGTAGCTGTTGTAGCTGTTGTTGTTGTTCTTGGTGGTGGTGGTGGTGGTGGTGGTGGTGGTGGTGGTGGTGGTGGTGGTGGTGTTTTCGTCGTCGTCGTCGTCGTCGTCGTCGTCGTCGTCGTCGTCGTCGCATCCTCGTCGTCGTCGTCGCC
>CAJNIZ010012147.1:0-27335 GCA_905231905.1 Symbiodinium pilosum | reverse complement strand
GGGATGTTGGGTTTGGGGTTTCAGGACTAATCTGCTCTACAAACGGGCCGTCCGGCTGAAAACGGCTACAGGATACCCACTGGCTCCCAAGCCACGTATTGACCCAGTGCGCACAGGACCTCGCACTTGTAGACAATGCCGAAGCTTCCTTCGCCGAGCTTCTTGACCTTAGTCAGCTTGGCGTTTCGGGTTTAAATTAGCCCACTAATTCAGAACGTAATGGAACAGAACATGGAAAGTGCGATGGTAACGGGAAATGTTCGAGGGTTTATAGGGACCTTACTCAGCTTGGGTTCTGCGGTTTAGATTAACTGGTCCGGAACACCAAGTAGAGGCACCCTGTGCTGGTGATTCCCACCCGCACTGTCAATTTGAGCCTTCTGCTGGGATCTGGAAGTAAGAGTGGGTCCAGTATAGGATCACAAAAGCTATGCACATAAGCCTGAAATCCTAAACCATAATTCACAGAGATCTTGCTTCGATCTCCTTCCACTGCATGCTCAGAGTCTGGCCCTGGGGCTTACCATCTCCCAAAGCAAACAAAGAAGCCTGAATAATCCAGGGACAATAGAGTGTTGTAGTGCAGCGTTTGGCCTTGCATGTTTAGGGTTTAGGGGTTTAGGGGTTTAAGGGTTTAAGGGTTTAGGGTGTTAGGGTTTAGGGCTTCACCCTGACCCCTGGGCCCAGAAAGTCACGAATCCAATGCTGCTCTAAACCCTGATTAGCCCTAATCCTTCGGCGTCTCCATGCGATGCTGAAGGCTAGCAGACTCAAACTTCACAGGAATTCCTAGGCGGTAAACAGCAATAGCAGAAACATTGCAAGACCTCCCAAAACTAAAAACAATCCAAAATTAATCGCATGGTCTTTCTGTGGGGATCGAGGGCATTCTTCAGAGGATCAACTGAAACCCCTAAACCCCAGACGCCTATAACAAGGTCTAAGGCTTTTGCTACTCTAAACCCTAAACCCTAAACCCCAAAGCACCCTAAACCCTAAAACCCCACCCATACTCCGCCAGCAGGTCTCAGAGGCAAGGAACTGCTCTCAGCGTTGTGCTCCACGGGTAAGGAAGCATGAAAGAAACGTCTTCCTCTACGAAGCTGGACGCCACCAAAGGCAGTGTCCTTGCTAATTTTAGAAATTTCGGGGTTGCGGATTTGTAGTTTGAAGGGCTTTCCCTTAACCCCAAACCCTAAATCCTAAACCCCAAACCCTAAATCCTAAACCCTAAACCCTAAATCCTAGACCCTAAACCCTAAATCCTAAACCCTAGACCCTCTTTGAAATGATTGGGTGGATTCGCCTGAGCTCCACATGGAAAAAGCTGCATTTCGCTCTTCTGTTTGGGGCCAACAGAAACACTACATAGGTTACGACACGATCCAATGTATATGTGTACATAAACATATACATCTATATATATATATATATGTACGTATGCACGCGGTCAAAGGATTTAAGTGGTTTAGGATTTAGATAGATAATAGAGTACGCAGGTCCCAAAGAATGAGGTTACAGAAGAAGCCCTTAGGTAGTCCCAGAGTCCTGCAATCATGGTTTTTGTTGTGAAGTGCATCGTGTCGTTTTATGGTCTTGCCAGATGGACACCCAATATATACAATCGCGTGCCAGGTTCTTGAGGAACCCTAAATCCCAAACCATATACCGCATATCAATCGAGGCCGTACTGGAAGCCGGCCCCTCACAAATTAGTTGAGGGTTTCCCGAAATAGAGGGACAATGCAGACCCCAAGATACTATGAACCTTATTACAGCGACCCCATGAGGTGTCTGTCTTAGAGAGGGCTACTTGGAAGTTGGAAGTGGAGGGCTAGTTACAAGTAGAGTTACATGTTTACATGGTATTTTATGGTATAATATGGTGAGAATATGGTAGAATACGGTATATTATAGTACATTCTGGTATATTAGAATATATTATCGCATATTATAGCAGATTATGGTATATGAGTTACATGGTTACAGGTGAAACCACTCTAGTTCTTACCGAACTTGGGTGGTCTTATAGCTCCTCTAGCTCTACTGATATCTACCTACGAAGCTCTAAACTTCAAGGATATGCACCTCGACATGCAGACCATTAGAAGTTACTGAAGGCTTAGGGTTTAGGGTTGAGGGGTTTACGGTTTAGGGGTTGAGGGTTTTGGGTTTTGTTAATTGAAAGTTAGTAGGGAATGAAGGATCTCATCCCTATAGCAGCCCTAGACTCTAGACGAACCCCTGTAAAAGTCGTCCTGCAACCTTTATTGTGTAATAGCTAGTAATAACCCTAAACCCTATGCATCAGTAGAGTAAGCTGGCCATTTTAAAATAATATCAGAAACTGAAATTAAGCCCATGCGGGCGTATTTCCTGTAAAACCTACCATTGAAGGTGGGGTCGGGCTAGGTCGTCATAACAAGTCATGTAACAAGTCCAAAAAGGCTTCTGCTTCGTAAGGGTCAAGTTACTGCAGATCTCATGCCCTCCATCAATTTTGTAGGAGCTGGCTACCACACGAAGCAACACCAGCAACACAAAAAGCAGGTTGAAGCACAGCATTCTCAAAGTTATTGCAGTTTCATAGCATGAAAATCTCCAGGAGGTTTGCCCAAGATACGGTCGGCTTTCAAAATTACCCCTCTACATTCCTCAGGTCCATATCCCCTTAAATCTGCACAGGAATCCGTCGGGTACCCATCTCTGGAGAACCACCATGCAAATTTCGTCCAACAGGTGGGCTTAAGGAAGGTTAAGGGTTTCGGGTTCCCTGACCGGAGACACCGGCCTTTTCGGATGCCGCGTGGGGGTTAAGTACATGGAACATGAAGGGGCGTTTGTAAGTAGGCTGCTTGTGGGGAGAACCAAGGTCATAAGCTACAACAGACCTCTGGAAGCAGTCTCTTCCATTTCCAGAAGTTCATCCCAGCAACATAAGCCCCAATACTTCTCAACCCTTTACCTAATGGCCCAAGTAGTCATTATACATATAGCTTCCCAAAACTTACCTGTTTGCTGTGGACCCACGTTTCAAGGCTTACGGGCTTTAGGGCTTAGGCTTGAAATTCTGAACTCTGACCCCAGACCCCAAAAAGTAAAACCCAAACCTTAAACCCCAAACCCTAAATCCCACACCCTAAACCCTAAACCCCTAACGAACCCTGAACCCTGAACTCCAAACCCTATAACCCCCAAACCCCTAAACCCCATACCGAAACCCTAAGCCATGCACCGTGAATCAAAGACTTTAAGTTTGTACCCTTAATGTTTGTACCCCTAGGTTCTGGGTCCCAAATACCCTTATTAAGGGCAATATTCCATGATTTAGGGACCCAAACCCAAGGGTACAAACCCTAAGGGTACAAATGAAAACTCCTTGAGTGAAGCTGAGCCTCGGATCTTCCATAAGCATACGCAAGCCGGTCTCGTTGAAGGCTCTCAGCCGTTGCAAAGTCATTTCACCCCGCGCGTCCTCGAGGGTCAAGCTACTTGGGTTTGTGGTTTGGGGCTTAGGGGCTTAGGGGTTTAGGCTCTAGGGTTTAGAGTTTAGGCTATTTGGGTTTAGGGTTGAGAAATTGAGGTGCGGGAACATGACCCAGGGCTCTAGGGTCAAGGGCTTAAAGGTTTGGGGACAAATTAGGGGCTAAGGGTTTAGGGTTTAGTGCTTAGGAAACCCTAAGCCATAAATCTTGAACCACGGAATTAAGAGATCAAGATTTAGGGATACGCGGCTTTGGATGAGGGTACATTCATCATGGGCTAGGGTTAAGGGATGGTGGTCTAGGGGTTGAAGCCTAACCCTAAATCCTAAACTCTAAACTCTAAGCCCTAAATTCGAAACCCTAAATTCAAAACCCTGAACCTTAAACCCTAAAACCCGATTTCTAAACACTAAACCCTTAACATGAAGGCTTTCGACTTCGGATTGGACTTGACCCTATTATGTAACCCCCATATAACCTTGTGTAACCCCTATATAATAATCCTTATATAACCCCCATATAACCCGTATGTAACCCCCTATATAAGATTCTCGGCTGAAGGCTTAAAAGGCCAAGAAAACAGCTGAGAAACTTGTCGCGGGAGTGAGCTCAGGACTCTATAGTAAGGGATGGGCATCACATGGGAATTAAGGGTTGGGGTTTAGGGTTGAGGGCCCTATCCCCGAAGTACTTTGAGATACTGCAATTTTCTGGGGATTGGTGTGCCTGCCGGGGCGTATGGATATTGATTTGGACTTTGAAAGGTTTGCTACTGGGAGTGGTAGCAAATCCGGTTTTGCGAACCTCGCGAGCTGTGGCTTTTGATCAAAGCTGGCAAACCATCCGAAACCATCCGAAATTCCGTCTCCATGGAGCACCCTGAGCCCTGAATAGTAGTTTCTATTTTCTTTTCCATTATCCCTATATGACCCCTGCATAACCCCTATGATAATCAAGAGCATACAGCTTGCTTGAGGGAACCCTGCCTTCAAATTCCAGATGGCAAAACAACCGTGCACCAGGAGAAAAAATGACATACTGGGGCCAGAACTCGAGAACCTAAACCCTCGGGTCTAGGGTTTAGGGTTTAGGGCCCATCACGAGACCACATTGTTGAGACTTGGCACATGGCCATGACAATGAAGATGACAAATCATGGTGTCAAGATGTGTTACTGGTGATGCTAGAACCCTTCAATGGCTTTTTCTACCACGCCAACAAAAAGCCAACAGCTTGGGGCACTTGGCACCACAGAAAAGTAGAAGCATGTAGACTCTTGACGATGAACTGGGCCCCAGTGAGATGCTTCTACAAACCTATTGGCTCCCTGCATACTCGCTGCCCTAAACCCTAACTAAGTACTAAACCCTAAACCCTCCTACACCACTAAAATCAAGTGGTTGAAGGATGACCGAAGTCGGTCTGAGAAACCTGAAGACCCATTTTTTCTGACCTTACTGACGCGATTTAGGGTTTAGGGTGAGAGGCTGCGGGGATACAGCTACTTGAACAGAGTTCGCTATGGGGGTTTTGTAGAGATAGTTGTTCTGGATCAGGATCCACTGGCACTTTGAGACAAGAAACTCGACTAGTGTCCCCAGAGCCCCTTCGCCAATCTTGGTGATTCATGTAAGCCCCACAAAAGCATCCATATTCTTGACGGGCAGAATCTTGCATGGTCCTTAGTGCTGGCATATTTCCTACGGTTTAAGTATAGAGAATCACTCAGGATTTTGTACATCAGCTAGAGGAAAGGCACCTGTGGACCACTTTAACCCAAACCCAGGTCGTGGCAGACCTACTGTCATGCGACTTGGTCATTCCAATCGAGCCAACCAGACCACGACGAGCCTAGAGGGACTACGATGAAGGGTCCGTATACACCCGAGAACTACCGCTGAAAGCTACTGTCCCCTACTGCCTGCCCAGAAAACAACCCCTAAACCCTAAAGCCTCGACTTAAAACCCTAAAACCTTAAAACCTAAGGCCCTCAAACCCCAAACCCTAAACCGCTTAGCTTGAGGATCCTAAGCCCAAACGTGTAAACTGCAAGCCCTACTTGAAGGTGCACTTCTTATGGGTGGGCTTCTAACCATCCCTATAACCCCCCTAACTGGGATATAGTCTACCCCCAATTCTGAGTGGGGTTAGAAGCCCGGTCAAAAGTAGTTACTAACTTAAGTCCCAAGAACATCCTAGTAAGCCTAAAACCTTCGACCTGAGCTTCGTACCTCAGCGGCAGCCTTCTCTGCGATCTCCTGACAAGCAACGAGGGCTTCCAATCTTTGGGGTCAGCAATTACCTCTGGCTAGCAGGAAATGAAGGAATGCATGCTTCTGGTAGCCCCTGCATATTCCCCAATCATGTGGCGTTCACTTTTTCCATTCCATTCCTAGAAGTCTCTGCTAACCAGACGGAAGTAACATAAACCTTATATATCGACCCCAGATGTCCTTCCATTGTCCCAGTCATGTTCTTTCCCACTTGATTCTCCTTTCTCAGGGGTAATGACCCTAAACCTAAACTTTTAAACCCTAGATCCTAAGCCCCTATGCAATACCCTAAACCCTAAACACTAAACCATAACGACCTCTATATAACCTTCTCACAATCGTCCCATTTGCATCACTTGCTCTGCTGTCCTTGGCAGGTTGCTCAGAGTGCCCCAGGCGCGCAGCACGGCATGTAAACAAACAAGCCTTGGTTTTGCCCTGCTGTAAGGGGGGGTAGGGGGGTTAGGGTTTAGTGTTTAGGGTTCGGGGGATATGTTGGGATAATGGAAAAGAAAATGGAAACAACTATTTAAGGTTTAGGTTTCCCAATTTTACTTACTGGGCTCATTCCCTACTAGCTAGCAACCAGTAAGTTTAGGGCTTGCTACACTTCAAACATAAACCGGAGGCCTGAAACCCTGTAGGAGTTCTTAGGGTCTAGGGTCACAGGTTTAGGTTTTAGGTTTCGGCTTTCGACATTAGGCGTTATACGGGAGCATTTCCGTTTCAGATCGTCCCCTAACCAGCAAAGGTAGCCTTGCAATTTTTCAGGGCGGGGATTTGAAAAAGGACAGTGTCGGGCCTAAATCCTATAGTGAGTAAACTGTGAACTGCAGAGGCGACCTGATACTCTTAAATAACTGGACTGCAGGAGGTATGCACTGACACGCTAAATACCCCCGAGCCACCAATTAGTTCATTGTGGTGTAGCATGTCCGCGGTTTAGAGTTTAGGGTGCCGACGCGCCAAAGGAAATTTCCCTGGAGGAAGTATACAGGACCCTTTAGGTATGGCGGGATTCGGCCGGATGCGGATGAAACCCTAAACCCTACGCCCTAAACCCTGAACCCTGAACCCTCTGGATGTTGAAGTTGGTTTGATCGTAAGCAGGTCCGGCAAGCATCCTCTGTTTCTGGCATCAGGACTTAGGTTTGGGGGCGAAGGGTGCAAAAACGGGATTTTAGCGGCCAGGGCTGAGGTGTGAGGCTCAGGCAATGGGATTTCAACTTCTAAATTTGGTGGCTACATCTCAGAACCCAATCCTGCAAAGCTCAAGCAAGCTTGCGCGCGCATGCAGCGTTGGACACTCAACTTTAAACCCTACAGCCTAGATCTTAAGCCACAGCCCAACAAATCCTATATCATCCCTATAAAGACATAAAAACCTTCTGGTCATAGGGCCCCTACACCTCTCCCAAATCCCAAACCCTAAACCCTAAAAGCCTAAACCCGGATCCTAAACCCTAAACTCTAAAACCCTGAACCCTAAAACCCTGAATCCCAAAACCCCCAAGTTGAAAGTGGGAAGTCTGCGGCTCTTGGCTGCGCATTCCGACATGAGAGCTTTGGGCTTAGTGAAGTGGCTGGGGTCTGGGTTTACGGTTGGGGGTTCAGGGTTTAGGATTTAAGGGTTTGGAATTTAGGGGTCTAGGTTTGGGGTTGAAGGTGTAGGGTTTCGGCTCAACGTTTTAGGGATTTAGGGCTCAGGGTTTCAAAAGTGTTTGGTTCAATTTGAAGGGTTGAGGAACACCTGGAGTCTGAGTTCTGATGCGGCTGCCGAGCAACAAGCCAAACCGCCAGGTACATGTTCTCCAAATTCTTGGTGTAGATTTCGCAAGCTCTCGTCCTTGGCACCATGCTTGGGCCCCCAACACACACTGCCCTGTCAATCCGTCAGCCCCTCCCTCGCCCCAGATCCCCTTAGCTCCTTTACCTGTACCTCTCTTTGTATATATGTACCTATATATATATACATATATATACATGCTATCCCCCCCGCCCCCGTACCTACTTTTAAGTGTAAAGCACTCCAAATTATACTAGACCAGATCGATCAGTTGGAGCTGGAGAGGCACGAATCATTTTCCGAAATGAATTTCCATCCCTTGTTTTGCTCGTCACTATCAGCAGTCGCGAGAGCACTCCCAGTCCGTTTGAGCTGGGGTGTACAAATGCAGTATTTGCGGAACTGTATGCCCATTTGCTCTAGCATCCATTGCAGCGCTTTACGCTTCTTCTGTTTGCCCCCGCTGCCCCAAATGAACTCTTGGATGATGCCCCGCGCCAAGTTTGAAATGTAGGAACGGGTTGCCTTCAAATCGGATACGTGAAAGTGTTTGACCACTGTGAACTTGCCGCTTGCCTGCGGGACCAGGAAAAAATGGAATGGGTATGCCAAGTTTGGGCGTTTCGCCAGTGAGAAATTCTGGTAGTTCACCCCATGCTTGGTCCCGGAAAATGGACTTCAACAAGTCCATTCGACAAGTCCGGGGTCAACATCAGTCACTACGTCGATGAAGTGTTTGATGGCGGCATAATTGGACTGTGCTGTGTTCTACAACCTAGATCAGGATCTGCTAGAGTATCAAAATATGTATTGATAAATTAACTGCAACTACACGTTGACAAACATGTTACTTAATCACATGATGGAGTCCTCTCGCATGGGTAAGTTGAGGATGTTGACGGATCCAACGGGCATCGGCCCCACGCAGATGATGTCTGTCAAGGTCCCGAAGTATCATCTGCCCAGTGGCTTCAACGGCTTGCGCGAGTGTCATGTTGTCAGGATCCATGTGCGTCACGTAACGATGAGGCGAGTAAAGGAGCGCAATACGCGTGTACTACTTTGAGTTGTGAGTGCTTTTTCAAGGACAACACACTACAGGGCACAAGTGACACAACGTGTAACATTGCACGTGTCACAAGAAGCATACATTAATGGAATAAACTTTAGTACGTAAAATACTTTAGTAATACTGTATACAAAGTTTCCAAGAAAAATACATTCCAATAATCCAACAATCCAACCCTAATCCCACAATCCAACAAGCCAACAATCCAACAATCCAGCAGTCCAGGTCTGGCTGGCTGGAACCTGCTGGGTTGGTTTATTGGATTGTTGGCTTGTTCGATTGTTGAATTTAAAAAAGATACAAAACACGATTCCAATTTGATTTTGCTGTTTGCTTGTTGGGGCGCTCAGCAGAAAGAATCACATCTCACCCAAACCTCCCTCCCACCAAATCCCCATGACAAGACGCGTACCTGAGACAGGGAAGACTAGAGGAAAAGGTAGGTACGGGGGGTGGGGGTGGGAGGGTACCATATATACTACATATATATATACATATATATATATATGTATATACATATATATATATACATATATATATATACATATATATATACATGTATACACATACATTTGTTTATGAGTACATGTATATATGTGTATCCTCCCCCTCTCGCTCTCTCTCTCTCTCTCTCTTTCTCTCTCTCCGTCCCTCTCTGTCTATATCTTCATCTCTCTCTATAATATATATGTGCCTGTGGGTATACTTGTACCTGCAGCCTGACCCTTCAGAGTACGAAAACGTGCCACCGGCTGTCACAACCAAGGCAAAAAAATTATCGGTCCATGATTTTCGCGGCGCAAGTACTATAGTATGTACAAACTCAACTACTGCTTGCAGCTTGTGCTTTCTATGAAATAATTTAGTTGATACTTCGTGCGTAGTTGCGCAGCGAAACTGGCCAAGTTTTCCACTGGAGCTGTAGTTGCTCATTGCTCTAAACCCTGAACCTAGAACACTACAACGATTAGATGTTCCGCCGCATTTTTTGTTGGTCACGGTGGTACTTCTCTTCCTTCTGCGGCCGCGCCTCCTCCTCCTACTCCTCCTGCTGTTGCTATGTTACCATTGGGTAATATTAAGGTTATATTGGGGTTATACTGGGGCTAGTAAAAAAAGAAAATGGAAACTACTATAATATGCCAAAAGTCATCTTCCTCACGTTGCTCTTGCTGTTCTTGCTGCTGCTGCTGCCGCCTTATCTCCTACTACTGCCCTGCTCCTGCAGTATCCTGTTAGCTTGTTAGGATTTATCTTTTTAACGCTGGCAATCACATACGCAACCAGTGGAATCCATTTTTGGAATGAAATGGAACATCACAACATGCTTTTGTTTTTCTGACTGCTTGCAACCACCGATGCGATTGCTTTCAATCAGCTTTTCATCCCTTAGCCTTCAAACATGGAGAAAGAGCAAAAGGTTATCCTAAACCCTGATCCCGGAACCCTAAACCCTTATCCCTAAACTCTTATGCCTTAAATTGAGGCCTAAGCTCGGAACAAAGCTTTAGGCATGGCCCGGTGGCACCCGTGACTTTTCCTACTCCTGCTACTAACGGTAACAGTTAACAAAAACATAACACTAAAGCTTCAGCTACTGCTGCTGCTACTACTCCTGATCCTACTCCTATTCCTACTAATTACTAGCGCCCAACTAAGACTATCCGGGCACCACTATCTGCGGCCACAGATCAGATTGAGCTTCCAGACCCACGGGCAACAGCTGCAAAGAGCCATATGGCAGCAGGTTGTGCAAAAGCCGCGGAAGTTTAGGGTCCAGGGGCACGATTACAATTGAGAAAGCCAAGGTACCACATCATGGGGCTCCGGACTTGTTGTACTAGGGTTTTGATGCATGGCTGAGCTCCTGTACACTCTAGCTATGTAAGGACCGACAATACTCCAGCTTCCTACACATGTGTCTATATATTTGTCCACGCCCCCAAGGTCCACACCCGTATTGAAAACAGATTGCATTCCGCTGTAAATATTTAGGGTCTCTTCGAATCCAGCTTACTAATTGACCTAGTTACCGCGTCTTGTTGTTAGGAGTCTTCTTAGAAAAAGGTTCCAGCTTGCGAGTCCCAACCCCCCCAAAAAAAGCTTTGGGTTGAAGACCCTAAGCCCAAAATCCTAGAGATTAGATGATCCAGAGTGATCGTATGATTGTCATGAACCCGTGTAGGAGTCTTTCGTGGTGGAGGTCTCATGCTATGGGTATCTTGTCTCAACCAGAACTTAGCCTGGAACCAACAACCAATACGTAGAGCGGTTCTTCTCCATTATTGGGTTTAGGGGTTTAGGGGCTTTATTTCAAAGGTTCTCCATTAGTCACCCACAGTAACATAACCCTGCCCAACAGATTAGGACCCTAACATGGTCATCTGATAGTAAGAGGGTCTTAATTTAGGGTCGTGGGGGTACCGCCGTGGCTATCCAGCCTCAGGGCGTTTGGAACCCTCCAAAAACCCATTTAATCCTTCGTTGCAGACCATCTCTGCCTGCCACTCCCGCCCCCTCCCATGGTGGTGGCCTAGTCCCACCTGCCATCCCACGCAACGAGCGTCCAAAGCCCCTCCTCCCCCCCCCCCAACCCCCGCCCGTCCCCGCATCCCCCCTCCTGCACGTCTTCGGACTTGCGTTTGAAAACTTACAGTGACCTGGAACACAGCTCCACGGCTCTCAAAGCTCCCCCTCCATGAATGCTGGAACAGGCATGCAACAAACACGTCTGAAGTGAGGCGTGCCTTCGTTACTCTCTGACCCCTAAACCCGACGTGTCAACTACATGCCATGACCTATTCGTGTGCCCCGCGCTCCGCCAGCTGAGGCGCGTGCGCGATAGCGCTTATAATTACAAACCCTTAGCCCCAAAACCTACTATTAAACCCTAAGCCCTAAACCCTAAAAACCCAAAACAAACAACGGCACCTGGGATATGTCAGGCGCGGCAACTCGGGCAGCTTGGACATGGCGAAGGGTGGAGTCGATCTGCTCCCTGCTTCAGGCTGAAAATTTCGGGGTACCTTTTGGGGGGTCCCCATAATCAGGATGATAATCTCTTGGGGTTCATATTCGGGCCCCCTATTAAGGGAAACTACCATATAGGTCTTTGGCTCAGGGCAGCCTTGTGATTTTTCCTTGATACTTAACTCCATTCTGTATAGAAAAGTTGTACTCGAAGTGACCTCTTTTTTATGTATCCTGGCAAGACTCCTAATCAAAAAGCAGTACCAAACCCGACAGAACTGGAATATTGAAGGGCCCCGGTAGAAACTACCCACGAACCTCCAAGCTAGCTTTTGGTAAATGTGGCTTTGGGATACCCAACCCCAAAAATGAAAACCCTATGTCCAGCATCTGATTCTCATTGGGTCTACTCGGATTGGTGCCACCACAATCCTCTTACCATTTCAGGGATGCGTTAAGAACAGTCCGATTTGGCAGCCCAGGGGTAAAGAGCTGAGAGGATAGATTTGGGTTTAGGATTCGGTGTTTAGGGATAGCTTCTTGCCTATTCCACCTGAAGTAAAACGGGTAGCTACAAGCAGGGTCATAACCATGCCGGGTTCAGTTATACCTACGTACATCCTGCTTAACAACCGCACTACAAACTATCGCGTACTCGTAAAGCATGGAAGACATTCCAAGTCTTCCTGGTAAATTCAGGGGACTGTGCAACTGAAATAGGCTTGCGAGGTGGATAGCTTCTCGGGAAGTGTTAAGAAACAGTTCCAGCTTTCCCTCATCGCCCTGTAATTATTAGATTGCACAAGACTGAATTTGCTTCAGGGAACTCAACAACGGGAGACCGTGTGCAAACCCGCTTCAATCACTCAATAGCTTTCTGGTGGATGTCCATAGGCCTTGTCCAACAAGTCAATAAGGCTCTCTTGATGCTAATCGTTGCCAGGAATTTGGCAGGGATCATGGAAAGGCTCTCAAAGCACAGGTCCCCGAAGGCCAACAACATAGCAGTCTGTATAACTCTCAGGACCAACGCCCACAGACTACCCAAACCTTGGCAGCGCAGTTTAGGGTTTACCGTATACCCTAATCCCGAAACCCTAAACCCCTAAACCCCAAAACCCTAAATCGTAAACCCCTAAACCCTGTTTAAGGGCTGCCGAAGATCTCTTACAGAGGGAAGTTACATCAAAACCCTCTCAACGGACCAGAAATTCGGTTCTTCTGACAGTCACCAATGGATATAAGGGATGCCGAGGATCATATCAAGGTCCTCTTATGTTCCTAGCATACCACTATTACACTATTACAGGGTGGGGCGATTAAATAGCGTGATCGAACAAATAGGTAAGTTCAAAAATCTACCAGCACAATCAGGTTTTGAACATATTGCTTGATCGGAACCTTCATGCGACCCCTTGGACCTTCAATCCTGGGGCCTACTCCCTCAACCCCCCTTCCGGCCATCCTAGAGCCCAAATCCTACACCCCGTTCTAGTCATCCTAAAGCCCAAGCCCTGAACCCAAAGCCCTAAAATCTTCCGGCTACCCTACAGCCTGCTTGGAGCTCGTATTCGACAATGATAATGGCGACCCCCAAACCCTAAACCACTGAACCCCTAAACCCTAACCATGAACCCTAAACCTCTAAAACCCTAAACCCTGCACAGCTGTAGGAATATATTTGCTATTAATTACAGTCAAGTGGATCTGCAAGTAAACCTTGAGCCATTTTTGGGGTTCCATGCTTGTTTCGGGTTTAGGGCATAAGGTTTAGGGTTTAAGGTTGAAAGTGTAATTCAGAGTTTCGGATCTATTTCCATTACTCAGAGTTGTTTAACATCTTCAAATTTTGAAATGAAGAAAACTTGCAAACCCAAAGTCATGCTAAGCTTATGTGGGCTTGAAGGTTTAAATATCATGGTATTTGGGCCCTAAAACCCCATTTTTGGGGTCCTTGGACCCTTATATAGTCCCCATATATCCCTATGTATCCCCCTATAGCCTTTTTAAAGGGACCCTAAAAATTGGGCACTTGGACCCTTAGGGTAGGGCTGGTGTCGAACCTGGCTCTAGAAGGCCGCTGACGAGGTCGCCAACTGATGAGTCCGGGTCGTCATCCTTCTGGGTGGGGTTTAAGGCGTGTGTTTGGGGTTTAGGGTGTAGGGTTCAGGGTTTAGGGTTTAGGGTTTAGGGTTTAGGGTTCAGGCTTTAGGTTTAGGGTTTAGGGTTTGGGGTTTGGGGTTTGGGGTTTCGGGTTTAGGTTTTGAGGTTAGGGTATCTAAGGCTTAGGTTCTACCTCGACCCAACCAAGGAATCTAGAACTATGGCACTTTAGAGTTGCTTGCTGCGCATTGTGAACTCCCAAATTGGGGTGCAGGAAGATTCTAGGGTCTAGAGTTTCGGGTATGAGGTGGGCGGTCGTATCTCATCGTATGAAAGCAGGGCTTTGACAAGTCCCATATGATGACACCCCATGCTCCTACCCCCAAAGCCCTCAGACAGCACCGAGCTAAACTCAAGTCTCGGGACCTTAGCTATAGCCTTAATTCGAAGACTCTTCGAGCAAAACTTCAAACAAGGCTTCGGGTTTAGGGTTTAGGGTATCACTACCTACACTACGGTAATTAGGGAACCAAACAGCCCAAAGTAGGTCACATTTACCGACTTTGGGGGGCCAAGGGAGGTATCAGTTGCAGACTTGGAATTTCAGGGTACGGTAGTGGCTTCAATCCACTAATTTTGAGGTCTGCTTGAGTCATATTTCCACACGTAACGTCGGCCGTAGCCTTTGATTCTCCACTGCGGAGGTAGTAAAACCTAACAAAACTCCAGCCCCTAAACCGTACCCTAAACTCTAAACCTTAATACCTAAATCCTAAAGGCCCTAAGCCCTAAACCCTCAAAAGTCGTTTCCACTTTCTTTTCCCTTACCTCTATTTAAACCTACATCAGCCCCAATCCCTTTCCATGCTCGAGGCTCGGAGCCCGCGGATGCCTCTACGGCACCAAATCTTCAGGGTTTAGGGTTTAGGGGTTCGGGTTTGGGGGTTAGGGGTTTAGGGGTTAGGGCTTTAGGGTTTAGGTGGGTTGAGGGTTTAAGGTTATGCGTAAGTGTCCAGTATCCAAGGCTTTCCTCAGGTTAGCTTTTTGTTTATCTTGGGCTGGTCATTACCCAGATAATTAAAGGATACCCACCGGGCCGGAAAGTCTATCTCAAAACTGAAGACCACATAATGCGGAGAACGTGCCAGGAATGCAAGACATGCAGACTGCACAACGACAAAAACACAGATGCATCCTTCTCACAAAAAAAGGTCTTCAGTTGAATGACATGCCTGTTGAGGAGATCATGTACACGTTCAGAAATACGCCACCCAGGCTTGGATTTTCAATCACACGCTGTTCGCCGACTTTCTCGAACAACCTGCATTGGCCTGCAATTCATGGCCCAGACTATCATCGCAGGTGAACCCACCTGCAAAGGATGCAAAATCGTATATCCTGAGCCCTATAATCCCTATAGCTCAAGTATTCCCCATACGCCCTCCACCCACTCGGAGCCTAAACCCTGAAGCCTAAACCCTAAACCCTGAACCCCTAAACCCCTAAACCCCTAAACCCTAAACCCCTAAACCCCTAAACCCCTAGACAACTAAACCCTAAACCCCTAAACCCTAAACCCCTAAACCCTAATCCCCAAGCCCTTAGCCCTTCACACCCACAGCAGCCAGAGTTCAAAAGGATTGCTGTCCTTGGCCTGGCCACGTCATATCAGGTCGCAGGTCATGCACGAAGGCCTTCAATTAGAAAAATAAGGACCCTACTATGCTATTTTTTGTTTGGGGGGAGTTAGTGTTTAGGGGGGGGGGGGGTTAGAGGGTTTAGGGTTAGGGCTTGAGGTGTAGGCCTTAAAGAGGAACTCTAGGAAGCATAAAACTGCAGATTCGGTACTTCCTAACAATAAGAATCCCTAGAAGGATATTTCAATGCGATTAAATGCTTCCTGGACCCCTCAAGGGCTTGGTAAATAGGTCATGAAACACGAGTGTTCTCTATAAGTTAATACGGGGCCACAGGATGCAACCGTAGGGGCCCACGAATAGTTACTAATACAGTGTCCGAATCTATCTTATGTAATTACCCTGTACCATACTATACCATAGCTTTACAAGGAACCAAGGACCGGATACTGATAATTTGTCCAACTTCTATCCCTAAACCCTAAACCCTAAACCCTAAACTACCAATGGTTTGAATCCTAAACCCAAAACCACCAATTGTTTAGGGCCCATCTAACTGCCTTTTATCGGTGGCCGGCCTAGGGATGCCTGGCAACGACAACTTGGACTTTTCAAGTGTGGTTTCGGGTTCACATTCAGGGGCTAAGCCCTCAGCCCTAATTCCTAAACCCCATACCCTAATCCCGAAACCCTGAACCGCCGCCCTAATCCCTGAACTCAGAGACGATACTCAACTCAAATTCTCAGTCTCTGCGAGTGGGCTGACGGTTCATAGCTGACCGGCAAGAGATGCTTAACCAATACCTAGCGTTACGACCACTGCTTAGGTCCTTCGGGATAGAAGCTAGGGTTTAGGATTGACGTTATAAGGTTTAAGGTTTAGGATATAGAGTCGAGGGTTTAGGGCTTAAAGTTTAGGGTAGGGGGTACCAAAGAATCTACCGTAAGGGCCCGGTACCCTGAACGTTAAATGTGCGGAAAAAAGCACATACCATTTAGAAGTCCATGTGAGGTGCCCTGTCTCATAATTACGAGGAACCTTGCACCATGTTTTTGGCTAACTCTTTTCCAATCTAATACGCACTTCCCATCGGCGGAATTTCAGACAATGTGTCAACACGGAGAAAATGTGCATTTCTCACATGGCTGCACTAGAAGACCAGAATAATCACTGAGGAAGTGTTCAGAGCTTTGGGTTCATACAGCCCTGCACGATGCAAAGCGAAAACAGCAGGCCATACCGTGCGATGCAATATGCACCGCAACACAACACTGCAGCACATGTAATGCCACAGGATACAAAGAAATGTAGGAATACGGAGAGGCACGACATCAAGAAGACTCCCTCATGCCTGACCACAATCTCAGGCTCTGAATGGCGATATTTAGAGAAAATGGAAAACATCATAAGGGGAGGGGACACCATGAAGTAGTAGGACCTTGTGGAAGGGGTACAAACAAGCCATACTGCAATGGGACAAGATTGCCTGTCTTGTGAAGACTTGAGCGTCTTGGAACCCTGGCCAAAATTATTAAACATAGTTGAAAGAGTGACTATGTCATAATGCCTGCTTATGGGTTCAGTCTACAACAGGCAAACATTGCAAATGGGTCTCGTGAATCCCCTGAACCATAAACCCTAAACCCTATCCTAAGATGTAGCCGTCAGTGCGGCCACATACTGATGATTCAAGAAAAGTCTTGCAGCCCAAAAAGGACCCTACTTTTCGGAAGCCCTGATCTCCATAGACCACTCTACTCCCAGTTGTCCTTCCATGTTTTCTTTCTTGTCCATTTGATTCTCCTTGACCCTAATCCCTAGTCCCCCAGCCCTCGATAGGGGTAATGTCCACCGCCATCAGCGCAGCTGCTATGATCTAACGTGCGAATGGTTTTGCAGGAATGCCCCCGCAAACCATACACGAGGATTTAGGGTTTAGGGTAAGCACGGGCCCATAAAGGCACACCATAAGCATGATAATATTTCCTGGACCCCAAATGTCAAACCATAAACCCCCAAACCCCCTAAACCAGCATAGGCTCCGAAGGACTCTCACATAGAACAGAGGAGACTGAAGGGGAACCCGGGGGCTCTTAAAGCGGGTATTGGGGTTTAGGACCCTAATCCTCAACCCGAAAGCACCTTCCTAATCCCAGACCCTACATGCATCCTAAACCTCCTACAAATCCTAAACCCTTGGCCCTAAACCTTAAACCCCCAAAGGGGGCTGCCTGAAGGACCCTGTGCTACCTCGCGGTCGTTTCACTGCCACGCAGCCGGGCGCCAGGATCGGCCAGTGCGGCCACCTGGGCAGCGTTTTTTTTGATGGTTGAGAACATAGTAAGATAATATTCCTTATATAAGATACTTTACCCCAAAAGGAAGATATGATCTTACTCTATATTGGGTACCATAGTGTTACTCTTCACGGACGTCAGTCGGTCATGTGAATCAGGCGCTGAGCACTTTGGCTCCTCCAATAATAAATAGTCTAGAATGGGTTAGAGGGGGTCAATAATTGCATTGAGGTCGTTGAGGACCTCTTGACACATGTGCTTCCTACCCTGAAGCAAATCTTTAGGCAAACGATTAGCTTGAGGGCAGGTACAGTGGATTCTGTCAGGAATTTGGACGAAATTGAGTTGTGTGGAGCTAAAGGAGCAGATGGGGATGTCGTCCGACCAGACAACTTCAGGGAGGCATCCCGGTGGACGAAGGAATTTTTTGCGCCACTTAGGAGCCTCAAGTTACTGAAATGACCACGCTTAGGGTGGTGCAAGCTTTCCTCCATGTCAGAGCAGGCCTCCAAATAAACCAAAGACGGTATCTAAGACCGACTGCTCTTCACATACTTCTAGCCCCAGCTGAAAGTACTTACAGGGCACAATAAATGAAAAAAGGTGTGTGTTTGTGTATGTATACACGTATGTATGCCCAATTATGGGGATTAATGGGGTTCAGCATCTAAGAACTTGCGATTTCAGCTCACAGTTGAGAGCAAAGGATCTTTTTGTTGAGGGGGAATGGGTTTACGGCCTGTTCAGATGGAGGGGGTCTTGGCAACTACACGGGGATTATACGGGCTTTGCTCATGCTGGATTGTAATCGGATCGCCCTAAGCCCTAAATCCTGATCAAATTACAGCAGCAGGCCGCCTAGAATATTTCTTCATTAATTTGAGATACTTCCACCAAGTTTGAAACCACCCTGAACACTCTAAGTCTAAACCCTAACCACCCTAATATCACCCTGAACAGCCTAGGTCCTAAGCCCCTAAGAAAACACCCCAAAATATGCATATACATATGTGTGTATACATTTATCAAGTCTTGAACAGCATCCCAGCCACTGCTGCCACTGCTCCCGCGGCCATAGGCAACCTGGGCAAGGGACCTATTTGGGAGTTTAGGGGTTTAGGGTTTAGGGGCTTAGCGCTTACGCTTTAGGGTCTAGGGCAGGGTTTGGGGTTTAGGCTTGAGGGAGCCCAAGGGGTATTTTAGAGATTACAGAGGGGATTGTAGGGGCCCATATTGGGGAGAAATCAAAGAGTATTTTGAGAGACTCCCATTTCTCAACTATAGCCTATAGCACCCACTCGTTTACGAGAGGGCTTAGGGCTTGGGTGTTCGGAGTTTAAGGCTTGGGTCTTCTTTTCTCTGTAAAGGAGTTCGAAGGCGGTGCAGCTTGTCAGCATTCGGTCTGTGGTTAGCAATAGTTCCCTTGGTAGTACAACAACTTGCTTTTTCCTATGCAGTCCATCATTCCCTACTAAAATTAGAGGCAAGACATTACAAACCTTCTGTACTCCGAGGTTCGATGCTTACGGGTCAGCTCTAGGAGAGTTAGAAGGTTTAGGCTTTACGCTTTAGGGTTTAGGGCTTGGGTTTTCGGGTTCAGGGTTGAGGGCTTGGGTTTCAGGGTTTGGGGTTTGGGGTTTAGGGCTTGGGGTTCAGGGTTTGGGGTTTAGGGCATGGGCTTTGGGGTTTGGGGTTTAGAGCTTGGGCTTTAGGGTTTGGGGTTTAGGGTTGCAAGTCGCATGGGGGTCGAGTTGAAGTTGGAACCTACGGCTTCAGGGGACCTTATAGCAACGGAGTACCCGCTTTTGGGATAATTCCTGAGTTATTTGCAGATTACAATTTGGGGTCCAACTTTGGATGGGTCGCAGCTATGGTTGTCCTACTTACCTCACTTATGACCACCCGTTAGCCTTCAAGTATGGCTGGGGGCAAGGCAGCCAGACATGTAAGCCCTCTCAATCTGGATTTAAGCACACAAATACCAAACAAGTATGTACAAGTAAAGCGGGCTTTCGAACAGTCACGGGTGCTTACATTCACGCATGACTTCTTGTGGCTTGACGATCCTTAGTTTGGAGGACCCTAATTGCAGGAGTGTGGGTTAGAAGCGGGTAGGTTTCTGACCAAGACTTTTATTCGGTAGCTTGCCTTTCTTTAAGGTTCAAAACCCTGAGCCCCAAACCTCCAAAACTGCTCTGCAACCCCAAAGACCAAAAGCTGAAAGAATACTCATCTACTCTGTATACTTGCAGTTTTCCGGCTGCTGCTACTGCTACTACCACCACCATGACCTCCTCCTCCTGCTCCTCCTCCTCCTCCTGCTGCTCTTATGGCTATTGCCACCACCACCACCACCACCACCACCGCCACGGCCACCGCCACCGCCACCGCCACCGCCACCGCCACCGCCACCGCCACCGCGGCACCACCACCAGGGTAGCACCAGTACTTCTACTTTTGGGGTTTTCCCGCTCGCCTCTTGGAGCATCTCTTTGGCCGCGTCAATCTGCTTCGTGGTGCCCTCAAGGCTGACTGAAGCCATGCCTGATTTGGGGGTGAAGCACGTAGGGGCTGGGGGCTTAGGGTTTCGGAGTTAGGGTTTGCACCTGAAGTCTGATGGGATCATTGCGCTCCTTGCGCGATATGTGTGTATGGAGGAACACGACTTCACGTTGTGGATTAGGGCCTTGTAGATGTGACTTCTAACCATCAAAACAACTAGAGCCTGAAAATCATGATAGCTCGCTGAAAGACAGTAGCTGGCTTGTGGCTCTGTAGCAATTCTAGCTACCTAGATAGTCACTTTAAAAAAGGCTGTCCCCTAAACTCTAAACCACTAAACCCCTAAATCCTGAAACCCCTAAACCCCAAAATCCTGAAACCCTAAACCCCTAAACCCCTAAACCCCTAAACCCCTAAACCCCTAAACCCTAAACCCACCACAGGAGGGCTTGCAGGATGGCTTTGTGGAAAGGCAAGGATTCTGATGTGGCATATGCACATGGGTCGGTTCAGGGTTTAGGGGTTTAGGGTTTTAGGGTTTAGGGTTTGGGGATGCGGGTTTCGAGTTTGGGAGGTTTAGGGTTGTGGGTTGTTCCCAAAATTCACGGAACTTAGTAACTACTTCTGACTGGGCTATAATCCTACTTATAGTTGGGGTAACCTACACAAGTCCACTTAAGAGGGTTATAGGTAGCGTCATAAGCCCAGTTATAGGTACTTACTAAGTCCCATGAACCTCCAAGTAGTTCCGAAAATTACGAGCCCTTTTGGTTGCAGGTTATATTACGGCACCTTTCATGTAGGGGGTACCAAAATGGCACCCTAATTTGGGGAACTACCCACATGAATTTTGCAAGGATGTTGTCAGATTAGCATGATGTGCTGCAGGGTCTGGCAAGCTTGTTTAGGCTCCTATGGAAAATGTACAGGCTCGTTGTAAGGATTAGGTCGGGCCTTCCTTCAATGCTCCATGGCACCTCAAACCCTACACCCTAAAGCCTAAACCCTANATCCTAAACCCTGAAACCTGAACCCTAAACCCTAAACCCTAAATCCTAAACCCTAAACCCTAAACCCCAAAGCCCTAGGCCAAATCCTGTCAAGCACTTTCGGCCTCATGGGACTTCTAGGAGCCTCCTGGGTCCAGTCTCAGGATGGTTCCATAACCTATGCCTTAGGTAGACCCCCCACCCAGTAATAGTGACTATAGGGGATAATAGGGATTATATTCGGGTCCTCTTATATTCCTATTATACCACTATTACAGGGCGGGGGGTCCTCCAAACCTACATCTCAAAACGATCTGCAGCTTACGCTTGTAACAGTTTCAAGCCTCTGCCCAGGTGCTTTCAAGTTTGCTTCAGGTATCTGACAGGATCTCTTGCAGCTGGATGCAGCGTTTCTTCAGGTGTGCTTTATCTTTGCAGAAATGTGAAAGCATTGGTTTGTGCGAGATTTTTCGGGAATTACCTTGGAAAAATGTCATTGCGCCTTTTAACATCTATGATCGCAGCACTAAGCGCAACGTCACAACTTGGGTCAGAGATTAGGTCATGCTCACAGACATCTCGAGTGGCAGGTGATAACCGGGTTGTAGGGGTCCCCTTGAATGTTGCAGGGCCGGTCGAGACAGTTTCTTCAAGTCCCACACTTAGACCTGTAGGACCTAACACAGACCCAGCCACTCACCCCCAAACTCCGCACATAAGACCTATATAACCTTATTAGAGCCTTATTTTGGGGTTTTGGGGTGTAATGTCTTGCAGGAGACCATGGCTTCAGAACCTGCAATTATGCCAATTTGGACCTTTTTTTCTGCATACACCATGATGTAGGGCGAGGCCACGAAATATTTTGCCCAGAAAGTCAAGCCCTCACTTCTTGACCCCAAAGACCTACTGGTTTAGGGTCTAGGGCTTAGGGTTTAAGGTAAACCCTAAATACTACACCCTTATCCACAAAACCTCAAACGCTAACCCTAAACCCCCAAAACCTAAATACTAACCCTATACCCTAAGATCCCACACTCTAAATCCCTTACCGTCCGGCTTTTCACCATACTTATCCGGAGTCTTACGCACTTATAACCCAACTACAAGAACCCCAAAATTACTCTTGAAGGAAATATATTCCCATTGGTCCCTCGTTTAGCAGGACCCTTAGAAGAACCCCTGTAAACACTAAACCGAAAAACATACGAAAACCTAAACCCTAAACCCCCAAAACCTAAACCCTAAACCCCCAAAACCCAAAACTCTAAACCCCCTAAACTGACCCCAAAACCGGAACCCTCCAAAACTCTAATCCCCAACTAATCTAAACCAACTCCCCAGCCTGCAGGCGACGTCTCGCCAACTTGGATTCTGGCGCCGCTTTCCTTCGGGAGAGCTTTGGTTATAGGCTGAATAGGGTGTAGGGTTTCGGGATTTGGGAATTTAGGGGTTCGGGGATTTAGGGGTTTAGGGATGAAGGGATTTAGTGATTTGGAAGGCTTGGAGGTTTGGGGGTCACCCAGAACTGGGGTAGCCTATGTGCGTGCGTCCTAAGTCCCACATGTAAGTGGTGACAAGCCAACATGTAAGTGGTTACCAAGTCCCAAGGACATTCAACTAGGTCATTCAAATTTGCGGTAACAGTTGCCACAATAAGCTGAGGAGTTATCACCATAAGAAACCTTTCATATGTGAGCCATATCTAATATTGGAGGTGGGGCGGGGGGTTCAGGAGAAGAAGAATTTCAAAGTAGAAAATCCAAATCTCTGACTTCAAACACCAGACCACCCTGCTCACTCAAACCCTAAACCATAAACCCTAAACAACAGCGTTGGTTTGGGGGTTTGTGCTTGGTTTAGGGCTTTTGGTGCTTTCCCAAGTGTAAAGGGTGTAGCATACGGACCGGCGAGATACGGAAAACATCCACCAGCCCAAAGAGACGCCAGCGAAACATCCCCTTCAGTACATACTCCCAGTCTGCAATCAAGTGGGTTGCTGTTGAGGTGCTTAAACGAAGTTACAATAATTAATAAGGAAACCCTATTTACTATGTCACCATACTATGGTAAGAGCTTAAACCGAGTTACTATAATAAGGAGGAAACCCACAATATTAGCCATATTAAGGTTAACCGAATTTAAGTTCCTTAACAGCAACCCAGTAAATATACGAAGTCCCGCAGGGACCGAAGATCCCTTTAGGGTTCAGTGTTTAGAGTTTGAGGTTTAGGGTTTAGGGTTTGGGATTCAGGGTTTAGGGTCTGGGTTTAGGTTTAGGGTTTAGGGTTTGGGGTTTGGGGTTAAGCGTTTGGGTTTTAGGGTATTTAAAATACAACTTATCGGCGGACCCCCGATCCCGCACGGCGGTATAGTCAGTCCTTTCAATCATTCTCAACCTAACCTTTTGAAATCTTGGCGCGAAGAAATAGCTCAGAATATCTGATACTTACACGGCAAGGGGGGCACTGAGAGCTTGAGATTCCTAAAGCACAGGCCACACGGACCTCCTGGAGCCATCTGATGGTCGAGCCACCTTCAAGCAAGAGCGAGCTGGGAGTTCCCGATGCTCCTTAACTAAGGAACTTGGAGGGTCAGGGGGACTTAGTAAGTAGGTTAATAAACCTTATAACCCATATAGTAACCCTACTTAACCCCATTCTTAACCTACTTACTAAGCCTCCCTAACCCTCCAAGAATCTACCTCAAAGCTTACTGCAGCTTCTGCCAAAATTCAAGGAATCTTTGTTGATGGGATCGGGTCGGTGCGTGGGTGCAACAGCCCCCTGCAGGTAGGTGGTCAGCAGGTGGGTCTAGCTGCCGTGGTATTCCCATGCAAGCCGTAAACCCCAAAAGTTGAGGTCCTAAACCCTACTCCTATTCCCTGGTGCTTAATAGGGAATGCGGGAATGGATCCCCATAGTAATCCAACATAATCCCCAATAATAATGCCCATAATCCATGCCCCATTCCCTCCTAAGCACCAGGGAGGCTTGTAAGCCCTAGACCCTAACCGAGCGTTAGTTCAAGCAAATACGGCTTTTGGTTTTAGGCCTAAACATTCTTCCAGAACTTCACATTGAGCAAGTCAGCTTTTTTGGTTGCATGAGCGTACTATGTTGCAGGAGCTGATACAAATAGATGCTTGTCTAGACTGCAAATTGCAAGGACAAATGAAGAATCAAAAGCAACCCCCATACGGTTGAGGTATTAGCGGAAACTCTCATACTCCCCGTGCTGGGTGTTTGCGGGAAGCTAGGGTTGTTGTAGGAAGCCCCCCAAAAAGGGATTCTAGTGTAGTTGGGTCTACTTTGGGGCTTCCTACATATGGAAACTACCACGTATTCCAGGATTGCCATTCTCTGCTGCTTTGAGAAATCCGAAGAAAAAGGATAGACAAAGAAATGGAATCTGGGTTTGTACAGGGCCTGGCATTATGATTGTTGAGTAGAGCCCGAAACAGTGAAGAGGCTTCGGAATATGAATGTGTGATAATCACTGTAGGCGTACGCTAGAGTGTTATAAGCTTCTACTGGCCGTTCCTTGACACGTTCAGAACCTCAAAAAAACAATTTGGTAGTTTCCATTATAAGGCGGCCCCCATACAGACCCCTAAATACTGTAGTCTTTATTATGGGATCCACCAAAAAGGTAACCCCTATTTTGGGAAACCCACATTCACCATTGGGAGTGAGGTCGGGTGAGGTCCTGATAACCTGCCAGGCTTCCAAAACCGTGAACCCTAAACCCTAAATCCTGAACCCCAGATCCTAACCCTAAGCCCTAAATCCTAAATCCCAAATCCTAGATCCTAAATCCAAAATCCTAGACCCTAAACCTTAAGAACCCAAATCCACCCGCCCTCTCTTCCGTAGAGGCCTTTTCCAATGACAGCCGGGACCGAGCTTGAGGGAATTGAGACCGTCAGCCTTGGATTCTTTTGGCGTTACCTGAACTCCAAAAAAGGGTTCAGGGCTTAGGGTTAAGGGTTTAAGGTTTTGGGTTCAGGGATTAGGGGGTTAAGCTGCAGCGTTTAAGGTTTGAGATTTAAGGCTTAGGTTTTAGGCTTTAAGGGTTAGGATGTACTTACCACATGGTTCTACCACATGGTTCAGGGCTAAGGTTTCGGAGTTCGGGAATGGGGGTTTAAGATTAAGAGCTTAGGGTTTAAGACTTGTGGGTTTGGATCTTTTTGTACACATATCCATAGTATGGCTTATTAATTTAAACAGCCAGCCAGCACATGATGCATAAGGCCCTTAAGGCTTTGCTGTGTAAACACCGAGGTGGTTTACGAGGACGCCTGTTTAATCCTGAATAGTGACGCTTATATTGCCTCGTAGCCCATAACTTCCCTGAACCCTAAACCCTAAACCCTTGAACCAAAGACTGCGTGTTCTCAAGGGTCTTCCTCAAACAGAATGGACAGCCTGAATCATGACGAGACACTTCCTGGGTGCTTTTGCCTTCGGAGCGGGTGCTGCCTGCAAAGAGCTAGAACTGTACTTGGGAGCTTCCCAAAATGAAGGGTACCATTTTGGGATATGTAGGATTCAGAGTTTAGGGCTTAGGGTTTCCCATTTTGGGGTCCATAATATTGGGTCCCCCTTTTTAGGGCACTACCACCTGGAGGTTCATGGGTAAGCATAAGGGGTCTAAACCCTACACCAGGGGAGCTCGGTACGTTTGCAGGAAAAATCCCAAGCCCCAAAGCCTGAGTTGTAAAGCCCCGGGAAGCATGTCGCCCGAGTTACAAAATTGTATCTCAGGAGCCTTTGGGGTAGGCTTAGGGTAATTTAGTGGTTTGGGCTGAGTTGCGTTTCGGGCGCAGGGTAGTCTAGGCATCAAGGTTTATGGTGCAGGGTTCAAGGCTGTAGGTCAGCGAATCCCACGCCCATAAAACTCAGAATCCCCAAATCTCAACCGCTAAGCCACAATCAACCTTTCACCCGAAAGCCACTAGCCCCAGCCCTAAAACAGCCCTGACATCTCAAGACCGTATGCCTGAACCCTCAAGCCCCAAAACCTAACCGCTGAACCGCGCAAGCCCAAACATTCTGAAATTCCTCAACCCCCAAAACCCCAAACCCTTTGCCACAAACTAGATCTATCCGTACGAAACCCCTTAAACGAGTTTCGGGAAACAGCCCCTATATAAGCCTGATCCCCATATATCATCCTCACAGATCGATGGGGTCCCTCGCCCTTCTCGTGAAAGACCCCCAGAGCCAGAAACCCTTAGACCTCAAAACCCTAACACGCCCAACTTTTCACCTGAAGCCCTCACCCCTCAAATATCAATACTGCTAAGCGCCAGACCCTAAACCATGCACAACCCTAAACCCTGGAATGCCAAACCCCAAGCTCTAAATATACCTCCCAAAGTATCCTAAACCATCTCCAAGCAGCCAAAGCTATCCCTAAACTATACCATCCCTGAACACATCCCAAAGATCCCTAAACCCCAAACCCTCATAGCCTAACCCTAACAGCCGAGCCTTGGGCTCTGGAGCGTAGGGGGCCGCCGGTTCCGCCGCGCGACTTGCGGCTTTGCTGAGCGCGCTTGCTGGAGGATCGCCTGCAGCGAGTTCGGGTTTAGGGGTGTAGCGCTTAGGATTCAGAGTTTAAGGTTCTGTAGGGCCCTAAATACCTAATTATCAATAATTATCATCTTGGAGTCTATTTGAGCTACCCTATACGCAGTTATGCAAGGAAACTAGAACCCATAATATCGGCAGTCAGTTCGGACACTATAGTTTTCCTGGTTGCTGTTCAGGAACAAAATCTTGGTTACCATTAACAGGGCGTGCTTCTCCCAAACACTCAAGTAAGCCCCTCCTAAAACGTCTCTTAAAAAAAACAATCCCACCCCAAGGGAAGCGCCAGTCCTGGAAGACGTCTTCTAAGGGCCAAGACAACCTTCATAGGGGCCAGTTAGGACCCGGACCAGAAGGGATTAGGATTTGTTCGTTTAGATGTTGCATTGTTCTATGCGCTGTTTGCACAGGACCTCACATGAAAGAATCTAAAGGAAAGCTTAGATTTCATTGCGTTTACAAGGTTCTTCTTATAAAGGAACTCCTGTGCGTGTGGTCAAAACCAATGAAACCGAATTGATTAGAAGATGACTGGGTTTTCTCGTATGGTCGTGTTGGACGCCCAATGGGACCCTACAGTTCTTTACAGCAAACAACTCCACCTAAAAAAAAAAAAAAAAAAAAA
>CAJNIZ010012145.1:0-10232 GCA_905231905.1 Symbiodinium pilosum | reverse complement strand
ATTTTCCAGCAGCAGCAGCAGCAGCAGCAAAGACTTTGAGCTGATTTACCATTTTCGCAGTCAGGGATTGCGCTGCCTTTTTTTGGGAACGGAGCGCTGGCACCCACCTAACATGAAGCTCCGTGGTCATGAGTTGACTGAGCAAGCATTCATGGTCAGGATTTGAGATTCCTAGCTGCTGTCAGGACCTTGCTAGCTACTTGCTGATCCTTAGTAGGGAAGAAGGGAATATACCCCTGATATACTATAGTCCCTATATATGATATTCCCATATTCCTTTCTAAGAACTAGTAAGGCTAGATTCTGGCTAAAGCCCTAGACCCTAAACCCCAGGGCTCACAAGTGCTCAACGATCCAGATCCAGCATGGTCAGCCAGAGCTCATCGACCAGGACCCATCACCTGCTTCCAAAATAGGATGACTGGGTTGCTGTTGTGGAATTCAAGCTAGCTTACCATAACATGGGTATAGTGTATAATAGGTTTCCTTAGGAAGGAAGTTTAAACAATTCCTTCACAGCAACTCCGATGATCACAACTGCTTCGTCCGTGGCCTGAGTAGCCAAGGATGACAGTGAACAAGCTTTCTGCTGCAACCAAAACTTCTGCCAGAATTCTTGGAGCTTTGCCCACTCATGTGTGCATTCCATCATACACTCAGACTTACTACAATCGGGTGCCAACCCTGAGCTTCTGAACCTGATTTTCAACACCCCAGACCATCAATTCCTGATGTTCGTGGTCTTCCACTGCGGGTGGCGCCTAAGCGCTCGAAGCCATGGGGAAGCAGGTAGCAAAGTCGGACTTCGGATGCTTCGATTCCGCATGGGCCTCCAACTCGGCACTTGGTAGGTTCCCAGGGTGAATCTCATGCTTTCAAGAGCCTGCAACCTGCATCTGCTAGAGAGAAGAGAGCTTCCCACCCCGGCCTTCGATCTCTGCTTAACTAGCTCGCCTGACTCACACTGGTGCGCACACCGGCTGCAGGAGGTAGTCATGTAAGTACACCATGTGAAGTAAGACACCAGGCATCGACACTGAAGTTGCACTGATCACTTTTCTACTGAGGTGTTAAGAACACTACATCGGCCCCTGGTGGCTTGGCACCTACTGTGTCAACAACGCCTATTCTTGATGGAGGCAATCTTGCACAATCTATACTAGTAAAGTCCCTAAAACTCTTGGGCCACCAGATTACCTGAGGCACGAAAAAACAAAAGAAGCCTTCCACCATTTAGACCTTCAACCGCTCATTGGGCTGACCGGCTGGAATGGAGAGAAGATTCCTGAGGTCTGCCGTGACTGAAGCTAAACCCTAAATCCAACACCCAAGCTGCAAGGAATCCTGTGGCCTGAGCAGCCTTAACCTGCGTGTTCGGGAAGCACTGCATGCACACTGAGCCTCGGTTCATCCTAAAGGTGGTATGAATTAAGGGGTTTAGGGTTCAGGGTAACACTAATACTAATAAGAATACGTGTAATAGCAAGACTAATACGCATACTCACAGTATTTAGAGTCGGGTGAGTCATAGTACTAGTGATAACAATAGTAATAACCAAACTATACCAAAAACTACTGCCATAGTAACACTGATAATGCTAATATGGACGCACTGCGCACCTTTGTCTTGGAGGGTTGTACCTCTCAAAGCGTCGGCATGCCCAATTGCCGAACTCGAAACCCGAAACCTGAATAGGAGAGAAAGTTTAGCATCCATCACTAAACCTGAATAGGAGAGAAAGTTGAGCATCCAGCCCTAAACCTGAATAGGAGAGAAAGTTTATCCAGCTGCCCAAGCCCTCAAACCTTCTAAGATTCCATCTCAATGGAAACCTTGAATCGTCTCATATCCTCAACCCAAGGTCTAAGTGGTAGTTGCTTAAACTACCTGTCCCCAAGATGGCCATAAGATCTCCTTTTAAGAGAGTGTGTTCCCAATGGTCCCTGCTTTACACGCACCTTCACAACAACCCCCTATCATGCTAAGAAATAATCATAACAATAAAAATAAGAATAGTCATAACAGCAATAATAATGACAATAGCAATGGTAATAACAAAGGCAGTGATATTAACAATAGGCCCAACTGACACCCTAAGCTCTCCGAGAAGCATTTCAGGTCCATCGCTGCCGCTCGAGACTTCTGCCTTGCAAAGGCAGTCCCTAGGGCTCCAGTTGCCTAAAGAATGGGCTTAGGGGTTAGAGCTCCAGTTACGTGAATAATGGGTTCTGGGTTCTATATACCCCATAGCTACATAGCCCAATAGCATACTGTTCAGGGAAATGGGAGCCCTAGGGCGCGGCACCTCTACCCTAAACCGCGTATTATTGTTGTTACTCTGACATTTTGATTACTATGACTACTTACTCAATTCTCCTAAGTCCCAAACCCTATCTTTCCATTGGTTGCCTACTTACTAAGAGCTCATGACCCTCCGAGTGCTGCATCCACATCAGTGCTGGGCTGCCGACCCATCCTTGCCGCCACCACCGCCCTTTCAAGTGGTTGTCAACATTCGTGTGGCTAGGCCCTTACGAAGGAATTTATCCGTCGGAGACAGCCATATCCTATGCATGCCCGTCATATCCTCCAAAGATAAATGGCCGAATGCTGGGGGCCCTGGAGCTACAGCAGCAATGCTTTTGGTTGGAGGCTTGTCTAGAAGACTTACTGGTGCGTAGCAGGGAATATTAAGGGAACATAACCCCTATATAACATATCCCCTCGTTCCCAAAAACCCTAAACCGTAGAATATATTCCTTCATTCCATACCAAGAAGCAAGAAGGACAGCCTCCGACAATTCCCATGCCAGCTTTGAGCTTGCTTCTTTCAGTTCAGGGTTTAGGGGTTCACAGTCTAGGGTTTTGGGGTTTGGGGTTTATGGGTGGAGACACTGCTGAAGACCACGCACCATAATCTGTGTTAACCCCTATAATAAGCTCAGTTTCCGCGTGATTCTCCATTATTTCGGTATATATTCGGAAGCCCCAAGCCCTGTATGTTCAACTGTTCAACTGCTGTGACACTCGATAAGGTTGAGCTGGTCGTGAGTAAGTAGTTGACGTTAGTTACATCTGACCATACGGAAGACCGTATGCCGGTGGTAGTAGTAGTAGTAGTAGTAGCAGTAGTAGTAGTAGCAGTAGTAGCAGTAGTAGCAGTAGTAGCAGCAGCAGCAGTAGCATTCGCAGTGGCAGTAGCTGTAGCAGTAGAAGTGGCAGAAACAAGAGGAGGAGGAGGACTGTAGGAGGAGCATTAGGAGTAGTACTGGTCGTGGTAGTAGTGGTAGTCATAGTCATCAGTAGTAATTCTAAATCCTACACCTTGAACCCTAAATTCTAAACCCGTGCCTTCTCTGCGTCCTTCTCAGCTTGCTTGCGTGCCCGAGCAGTCGCGGACTTCTGGCCGTTGCCGCCACCCATGGTTCGTCAGACCTCATGGACTTAGGGTTAAGGGTTTAGGGTTTACGGTTCAGGGCTCGGGGTTTAAGGTTCAGGGTTTGGGGTTTAGGCTAATAGGGTCTAGGGTTTACGGACAGCGGCGCGCACAAGCGGCGCGCACACACAATGCAGACTGCCGCGGTATCATGCCAGCCAACCTGGCTAAACAAAAACTGAACCATGAAGTGCATTTGCTAGCTGGCGTCAAGGTTGCTTGCTCATGCTCCACTTGTAGCACTGCCTCTTCATGGGATCATTTTGGCAGCTGCTGTTGCAACTGCCACCACTTCCTACAAGTCCCACCTGTTGTGTGTGTTGTGTGCAGATTTGTTGTACCATTGGGCAACAAATGACGAACACAAACTCTGGAGTCCAGCTAAGTCTGCCAACGGCTTGTCGTTCCAAGTATCTTGTGCTGTAGTTGTGTGATCCAGGGCGTGCGCTCCACCAATCCCAGGGCATCTGCATTCTGCGTCTCCTCACCCCACCTTCGCACCCTGAGGGAACATGAGCCATAGTCTAAACTCCTAGTATCCCCCTTAATCACCCCTTACAGTAGTCCCCCATATAATCCCTATGATGGCACGGCGTGAGTTCTGAATCTGCATGGAGCCCACCTCGGGCGGCCCAAAACCCTGTATCAAGTCACGGGGCTCAAGGCAACGATAGCAACAGCATCCAGCGGCATGCGTGATTCCAAAGCAGAACGAGCAAATAAATATTAAACACACGCCTTCCAGAGGAAGACGAACTGGCGAGCAGATTTGCCTAACATTGTCCTACACGCGCGATACCAACGAATAAAAGCGCCAGGCAGGCCTTGGATGAGTAGTGTTTCTTTAATGGTTGAAACTACTAAGATTGTGTTCATAAATAAAATACCATACCCAAATAGATGATGTTATGTTAGTCTATATTGTGGACCATAGTATCACAAATCAAAGACTACATGACCCCTACTTAATCCGAGCTTGCATCTCATTATCCATGTTCTTTTCATTATTCGGAGAAATATCCCTATACTAGGGGCCATAATATCTGCAAATCAAAAAATATCATTCATTCAACCTTCTTACTCTTCTTAGTTTTCTTGCTATTATTAAAACTATTAGACTATTAGTGCTATTTGTACTATTACTGCTTTTGTTTCTAGAGTTTCTATTGATACTTGTAATACTATTGTTACTAGGCCTCCGCCACTATTTTTACCTACTAATATTACTGCTATCCTGCCCAGATGCCCAGGGAAGAGATGGGGCGCAAGGCTTGCGGTTTGGGAGCTGTGAACCAAAACGCTGTGGGTAGTTCAGATGCGGCTTCGGAAGTCCTCTTAGGATTCTTCATAGCTAGTAAGAGTACCTATATTAGCACCAGACATAATGACAATAGCAAGAATAGTGGTAAGAGTCATACTGATAATGGCAATAATGGTGGATCGTTGGAGCTCCGGTCCTGTCATGCTAGGGCTGTTGCGGCAGTGACGCAACACCACCCCAGTAATGGAAGTAGATGCTCTTCGTAATTGCGAGAATACTGGGCTGCAGTACAGTACGAACAGTTCTACTCCACCAGCAGCAGCATCAGCTGGAGTGGTGCCGCACAGGCCTGCAATTTGCCCACGTCTTGCGAGGTGTCCACTGCCACCGTCTCGGACGCCTCACAAAGGATTCAACCTAACACCTGTCTGGCGTTTGGGAGCGATTTGATATGAAGCCTGTGTCCTGCCTTGTAGAGATGAGCGTGTTGAACAGGGTTTGCTTCCATTTAATATGCCTTTTGATGCCTGTGACATTCTGACAAAGTCCTGCTGGCACAAAGAGGTACCTATCAGCGCTCTACGACAGGTTTTCCGAGTACTCCTGCAACAGCAAACGCGTAGAGGAGCCGACAAAAGGACTTACCTACTCTTGCCAGACTGACTCTAAACCCTGAAACCTAAAGCTTGGGCCTGCTATGGACTGCTGGAGACCAGAAGACTGATAGAAGCATGCAGTTGCTTGAGGCAATGAGGAAACACCTTGGTCTCATAGAGCTACAGGGATGCTATAGGAGATATATCAGGATTGCCAGGGATATATAGGGACTGTAATGTAACCATAGCATTAATAAAGGGGGTTGCAATAATATTTCGTTGCCGAGCTAGAAAAGTACCGGACAATGAAATTTGCTTTCTAACAAGTTCTCAGCCCAAAAATACAGAAACAAGTCCCAGGGGCAATAATAAGGGGGTGGCAATAATGTTATTGTTCGTCCAAAAAATCACGATTTTCATAGATTCCTTTCTACTTGTACTACAGGGACTACCAGCCGTGCTACCTGGTCCTAGCCCAAGCCCTTGGTTTAGTTTTGCCACCCTCCCCGCCCTTTCCGTAAACCAAAAGCGCAAATCAAGTTCTAGGGATGGATTCTGTATTGCCATGGTAACATTAGAGGGATTCTGCGGGGCTTATATTTTGGGAGTTGATAACCACAGGACCTGCAAGTCCCCGAAGTGGAACATTTCTAGAGCGATCGGTTCGGAACCCACAAAACTGGAACATTGCGCCATCAGTGGATTGCCCGATTCTATCTACATATAGATGCAAGTAGAGTTGAAGACCAACTTGTGGAAATCAAGGCCCGGCACCACCAAAAGACTCAACATGTTGTGAGCCCTGGAAATGCGTATTTCCCCAGATTATCCCAACAAACCCCGCATTTGGGAACGCCCAGTAACCTCCTTATGATACTTACATATCACTAGGGTCCCTTAGGACAGCCCCAGCCCCAGTGATTCCATGGCACCTTGTGCACTGCAGATATAGCTCTGAGACGTGAGTCCATGGCCATCCTAAGGTACAAACATCTCAGGGATTATAGGGGGGATATATATGTATATATAAATGTGATACACATATATATATATATAATATGCATGTGTGGGAGCTATACAGGGAGAACGGAAAAGAATGTGGAAACTACTACAGAATGATACGGGATCTATAGAGGTTTATAGGAAAAAGAATATTGGACAAGAAAATGGAAGCCAGAGTTTGAGTTTAGGGCTTGAGGCTCAGGGTTATGTAGAGATACGATCTGCATAATGGAATGGAGAAGAACATGAGACATGAAATACAAGCTAGGGTTTTATAGGGGTTAAGTACGGATATAATCCCAGTAATGGAGAATCAAATGGAAAAGAATGAGATAAATCAAATGGAAACCGGGACTGAATAGTAGTTTATACGGATGTGAAATTAGGACCTATTCGGGGGGAACTCATAATAAGGACTGTAGTATTCTGGGGTCTGCATTGGGGCACCTCACTTATGGAAACTACCACGTGAGGTTTGGCATGTTTGGTGGTGCGCTGCGATTCAGAAAATGCGTGGAGGCTGTGTAGTGACAAAGTGGTAACCCTAATTTTGAGAAACCACCCTTTCATTCTAAAGGATTCTCAGCATGTCAGCTGAGAAGCATGCAAAGGTGAACGAGAGATCCTGCATGAAGATAGCCAACGTGTGTACCGTAATGGTCAGGCGCGAGGGAGTTGGCATCAAACATGTTCTAGGCCGATTCTACTTGGAGAGTCAGGGGGTGCTTAGTAAGTAGGTTCATAGTATTGAGGGAAATTTAGGGTTACTGTATGAGTTACAGGGGTCATTCACCTACTTACCAAGTCCCCCCGACTCTCCAAGTAGGCACTTTCTGAAGCTTTTAGGTGGAAGCGTAATCATCGTGTCAGAGAAGGGCGCTTTTGTGGCTGTTGACTGGAATTCATCAAATCCACTGCATACTAGAGAGGCACAATCCGGCCCTTCACAAAGCAGGACGAAGCCTGCAATAAACCCGGAGTATCCATTTCATGTTCCGCGTTCTTTTCTGTTTCACCATTATTGGGGTTAATGTCCGTAGCCCCTCAACATCCCTTTGTATCCCCATACAACCCACCCTCACCCCTAATATCTCTTTGTCCAGTTCGCCAACCTGCGCTGATCAGTAACAAGCAAGATGAACTCCTCTAGCACGAGCGACTTGGACCAGCCAACGGTGCGGGTGCTTGTTAGGGGTGTATTGGGGGATATAAGTATATATATATATATACTAGGGGCATATTTTCGGGGTATATAGGGTTATATATAAGTTTAATTAGGACTTAAGAATTTGGGGTTTGGTGTTTCGGACAGGACACTCAAGCTGAAGCACAGACAAACCTGGCTTGATGGTCTATTCCAGTGAGGCTGAGGTCCACAGGACCTTTACGACTTATGATCATATCTTATACCCTAGGGATCCAAGTAGCCCAATGTGGGTGATATTTCCAGACTTTGGGGCCCAATGTAGGTATTATTGGTATACTTGGATCCCAAAGGTTACAGCCTGATCCAGCCCATAATTGAATTTTCAGGCGGCAAAATCCAGTATTGCCTCTACGAGGGTGGTGCTAAGGAACTCACGTTTACTTACTATGATGAGGATGCCTTGCCATTTACCAAATGTCGCATGGTACCTGACCTGAATTTAAGCTCCTTACCTTCCCAGACCCCAGAAAGGATCCAAAACACAGAGCCCCTTAATAATCCCCTAGGTTCCCCAATGTAGTAATGGAGCCATTTTTTTGGGGGAGGGGGTGTCCATTTTTCGGATCCTTTAGGGGGTCCAGGTTGGATTGCAGCTCAGCTAGCAACCCTGCAGCTCTCTCAGAGGCCGCGGCAGTTTTGGGCTTGGGCCTCAGGAAAGCCAATTGAGGAATTAGTGTTGTTGTCGTGTTGTTGCAACCCAGTAAGATTATATTTTCTTGGTACAGAATATGCAATACTGCTTATGAGTATATAGTCTTACTCTTGACTGGGCACCATAGTGTCCCGAAGTAAAATGCTATTGTACTCAATTGGTAAGACGAGCTTACTTGTGACTTCTACCTCTCCTGTCCTCCTATTGCTGCGGAACCGCCTGGGACACAGCGCACTTCATATTCTTGTCCACGGGCTTTAGACAAAGACAGAAAACATGTTGCAACTGAGGAATGCGCCAACAGTTCCAGGTGCCGTCTGCGCCCTGCAATATGCCACGACAGGTGCATCACAACCAAGCTACCAGGTAGATTGAAGTCATCGTAGCACATACGCCATCGGAGCTAGTGTCTAATGTACGAAGGGCAGTTATGAAGCGAGGGAAGAAGGCTGTATCACCGCAAAATTGAGCAAATGCTGAAGATTCAAGCAGTTTGGCAAAACCAAGAAGATCGTGTGAACCCTTCTTCATGTCTTTGGCCCAACTTTTGCGCTACAAGCAAGCATCGCAGCTAAACGGGCTAGATTTTTGCTAATGAACCATCAGTCATAGAAAGCTTCACATACCCAGCCGAACACCTGAAACCACACCTTCACCTTCATCTCCTTGCCATGATGGTCGCACGCCATACTGTTGGAAGGTCCTTGCTACATACTTCCGCCTTACTTGGAGGCCCCGGGTGGCTCTAACACACTTATGACTGGTACGTATAACCCGATTATGATCGTGTTAGGGGGCTTATCTCCGGACTATAAGTGCAATTCTAATTGGGTCATATCTACCCTGAACCTTCAATTTACACGTGGTAGGGAATAAGGGAATATCATATGAAAAAGAATTATATACGGAGTAATTATACACCCTCATTCCCTACTAACCACCAGTAAGTCAAGGAGGCTGTAAGCAGCGGCAGGGTGACCGCAAGCGCGCTGGAGGAACACTGGCTGGGTCCAAGGACTTCCTGTCGCTCCTGCAAGGAGAATGGGGTTTAGGGTCTGGGGTTCGGGTTCAGGGTTCAGGGTTCAGGGCTTAGGGTGGTGAACTCCAGCTATGGAGGAGAGATAACCACACCCATCAGGAGCCATTGCGCGGAAGGAATAGGTTCAGGACATCCTGACTGGCAAGTGGCCACGCGTTTGAAACACATCCTCCCAACTTTTCTTTGTGGCTCTTGTTTCGCTTGGAGCTATAAAGATAATGGAAAAGAAAATGGAAACTACTACATAATATATTGGGGTTATATTGGGATAATGGAAAAGAAAATGGAAACTACCCTAAACCCTAAATCCTCGGGCAAAATCTTTGAATGAACAGCATCCCAAACGTCCTCGTCTTTGCCGCTGGCGATGCAAGCGGCGAAGATCCAAAGTCAGTAGTTCCAAACCTGTGCTCAACCCAGACCCAGCATGCTATAGTCCCCCTTAGGTAGATAGAATCTGGCTTTGTGTATACTATAACCAAATCCCCATATACCCCATATTCTATTTACTTAAGGGGGACCATAGCTTGTGATAGGACTCCCAGCAACCTTTTTGCAATTCAAAGCTCTGCATATACAGCTGAAATGGAAGCACGTCTGGCCATTTTCGGCTCCTGAGCAGCTCTCACTATGTTGGGGCTTCCATGTGAGGATATATGAAGAGATCTAACCCCACCGCTGGAAAGTCAAATGCAAAAGAACATGGACTGGGATTCATAGAGTCGCGTATAAACGGCTGGAAACCCCATCCGCTGCTGTCGCTGCGCAGGATGCAGGGACCAGTGTTCTGGTGCATGGTCAGCTGAAGCTTATCACAGTTCATTGAAAATGACATGGAAATTCGTGTTATATAGGGATGTATAGGGGAATGGAAACGAAAATGGAGACTGCCATAGTATGGGGACCATAGTTTTGACACTTATTCATATGGACCTGGGACTGGGTGAATGGATCCCTACAGCAGCCCCCATAATGGGAGGTTCTGATTATTAAACCCCCCCCCCCCCCAAACAAGTCCGGATCTGAATAAACCGGGGG
>CAJNIZ010012144.1:0-10233 GCA_905231905.1 Symbiodinium pilosum | reverse complement strand
TCAAGGAGGTTTTCTCGTTGGGTTTAGGCTTTTAGGGTTTAGGGTTTAGGGTCTAGGTTTTAGGGTTTAGGGTTTAGGGTTTAGGGTTCAGGGTTCAGGGTTTAGGGTTTAGGGTTTAGAGGTATAGAGTTCAAGGCTTACCCACGTCAGACAAGGATGGAACCTCATATGAGTGGTGCTTACTTGGAGATTTTATCGTCCTTGCTTATAGGAAGGATACAATCTTACTTGGCCCAGACACCAAGCAACCCTAAACCCGAGTTTTTCATTTTCAATTTGGTTCGCCATTGCATTATTACTTGGTCCCACGCAGGTGGTTGATCAAAATACTTGGTACCAAAATTTCACTTGCGGAAAGTGATTTCCTCTATCTTCACCTTTGTCCTTCAGGAATGCTATGAGCGTTCAGCATGAAATTTTTACAAGCCCTAAACCTTAAACCCCAAACCCTAAAACCCTAAACCCCGAAACCTTAAACCCTAAACCTTCAGAAAGCCCCACATTGACGGTTCCAGCCCCGCACTCCAGTTTGGAGTCCCGATCGCATCGTTCCTTAGCAATCCCCTCCCCCAAATACCAAATGAGCTATATAGGGTTTAGGGTTTCCGGTTTAGGGTTTAGCATTCAGGGTTTAGGGTTTAGGGTTCTAAACTCCTTAAAGGCGGCTATTTAGGGGATTATATAGGGGAGCATTATAGGGCCTATTAAGGAGCCCCTAATATTAAACCTTCCCCATGCATAATTACCGTATACCGCAATGCGAACATCTAATGTTAGGGGGGTGGGTGCATTAATACTAGTGTCAAAGTTTCCTGGGTTGTACCCCTAAGGTCGTACCCCCTAAAAGGTTTCTCCAATATAGCCCCCCAATATAGCCATTATATGGGCCAATGTAGTTGGTGCACGGTCCATATTCTGCCGTGGTACAAACCCTACCCGGGGGGTATGCGGGGGGTTTTCCTGAGGTGCGATGGGAATTCTGTTCGTGTTCCAAGAGCATACGCTAACCAGAGCATCCATGCCCAAACCACAATTCCTTTCGTGTTCCAAGAGCATACGCTAACCAGTGCATCCATGCCCAAACCCTAATTCCGTTCGTGTTCCAAGAGCATACGCTAACCAGTGCATCCATGCCCAAACCATAAATCCGTTCGTGTTCCAGGAGCATACGCTAACCAGCACATCCATGCCCAAACCATAATTCCATTTATGTTCCAAGAGCATACGCTCACCAGAGCATGCATGCCCCAACCATAAATCCGTTCGTGTTCCAGGAGCATACGCTAACCAGCACATCCATGCCCAAATCATAATTCCATTCGTGTTCCAAGAGCATACGCTCACCAGAGCATCCATGCCCAGACCATAATTCCGTTCGTGTTCCAAGAGCATACGGTCACCAGCGCATTCATGCCCAAGCCCTAATTCTGTCAGTGTTCCAAAGAGCATACGCCGTGTTCCAAGAGCATACACTAACCAGTGCATCCATGCCCAAACCCTAATTCCACTCGTGTTCCCAGAGCATACGCTAACCAGTGCATCCATGCCCAAACCATAATTCCGTTCGTGTTCCAAGAGCATACCGCCACCAGTGCATCCACTACACGGACCAGACTTGGAAGCACAAGCAGAAGAACCCTGGGAAGCGGTTCAAGACCTATGCGGCGCACATCGTCTTGCTGGGGGCTCAAGAACGTGGATAGTCTTCTGTGATCTGCTTGCCCACGCCTGTGGTGATTCCAGTAGGCTCTTGGCCTATCACCGAGACTCGCAAACAGATAGATGATTGCTGCCTCTTGAATGAAGTCAAGGAGCAAAAATCTGCTGCGTACAGCGATGGAAATGTGAACTGGAGGCATGCATGCGCTCGTCATGAGCTTGAACACCATCATGTCACCCACCAAGTGAAGATGTTCACAAAATCCATCCGTCCTGGTTCTGTCTCGCTATTGCCAGTGGCAGGGGCTCAAGTGCTGGACCGCTCTTGGGGGGCACTCAAGAAGTTTTTGTCTCCTCGAATGGGCGCCAAATGCAAGTTGAAAGGTCATAGCTGCCTGCACCCAGCTGTAAAGCAAATGCTTATATGTGGTGCTGGCGAGCTTCTCTTGGCGCACAATCTCCAAATGAGTCCTTGCGGGACCTCGAAGGATGGCTCTGACATTCTGCGAGCACAGCGAAACACTCCGTCCTAACGACGACGATGTTCGCTTGGGAATTACCATGTTATCCTTAAAAAACTAAAGTAGTTCACAACGTTCCAAAAAGCAGAGTTCGTACTGTATTTTACAATACGAAACGCGTTTTCTGCACCCAAAATGCCCTAAAATCGTGCATTTTCCTCGGGTATACTGAAAATACTGGCAATTTCCAAGCGAACAACATCCTTGTTGCATTTCTCTCGGACCTCGAATGGCTTTCGTACCACGGCGGAATATGAACCGTGGACCTAGTTTTCTAGAGTCCCTTAAAAGGATCCCAAAACGTTGGGGTACCCTAGGGATACAAGCCTGAAACCCTTGATCGTGGGAGGAGAGGAGTTGGTCAGAAGCGTAGAGTTCTTCTGGGCCTAGGGTGGTCAGCAACTAAGCCTCCCTTGTATTTTGCAGGATCGTTGTTAAGGCATTTGGATCAAATTATGCTTCTAAGCAAACAGGGCTTAGGGTTTAGGGGTCTTTAACGGCGACCCAGTTTATGATGCATGAGGCACGACGGTTCTTTTTGCTTCCCCCAGACCTCCAGCATCAACCGTGAGGGCAATCCTGCAATGTTGTTCAGGAAATAGAATTAAGCGATCCTACGGGAGAATCAAATGGAATAGAAGTTGGACACTGAAAATGGAACTGGCGCTGGGTAGAGGTTATACAGAGGTCTGATGAACTTAAGCTAAGCTACGATTGTATGGATACATAGCGTAAATAATCTTGCAATGTTGCAGATTTTTGTTGCTGAGGGTAGTGGTCGAAATTAAGATTTCCCTAGATGCTAAGCATTGGCCCACAAAGGCCCAACCCCAAATCCTGAGTCAAAAAACACCTAAACCCTAAACTGAAGCCATTGACTTCTATCAAGTGGTGGAATTCTTCTCTGATAGAAGTGCCGTGGCCTCCCGAACTGGGAACCAAACCAAACCCAGGGTCTGGGGTTTCGGGTTTGGGGCTCTAAGTTTGAGAGTAGCTTGGAAAGCATGTCATGATCCTACTCCCATATATGTATGTATATGCAATTCAGTACCATCAGGGAACACCAAAAGACCGTGGTCTTTGCAACGAAGATTGTACTTGTGTTGTGTACGTCAGCGGACGGGAACTCGGATGTTCATGTGGCCTTTATCCCTAGATCGTAATCCTGCACGGATCCTAAACTCAACATCCAAAGCTCCCAAAAACCCTAAACCCTAAACCCTAAACCCAAACGTTAAACCCTAAACCACACAATTCTGAACCCTCATCTCTGAACTCTGAACCCTGCACTCTGAACCGCTAGGCACCCCTAAGCCCATACCCCGTGATGGTCAGTCTTGAAGCCCAGGAGGAAAAAAAGGGTTGACCCTGCCATTGCGGCAAAACGGGCAGAGGAGGGATGGTAATCCAAGCGTGGGATAGTGTTGAGGGTGGCGGGAAGTTTCAGACCGGTATCCCACTGAACCTGCACCTCGAAAGCCTAAACCCTGTAGACCCTAAGCCCTAAACCGCTCCAAACCCTGTATCAAGAGGAGCTGCCGTAGTTTCCCTCGACCCCCCCCATGATGTTGACATAATGTTGACTTCACACTAGAACCATTTCCCACATGGACGTGGGCCCCAACTTGTGTAATCGAGGTAGCCAGGTCCTTCAAGGTGGATCTCCAGTAGTACCGTACCAGCCAGTAGTACTACTAGCCCGCTGCCGAGTCTAGAGGTCTTGGCGGATTGAATTTTGCAGGCAGGCAAGGTTGTAATCACATTCTGGGATCTGCAGTTTGCAAGTCCGCGCCGCATGTTAACATGAGGCCAACAGTACGTGGGCACATTGGATTCTGCTGTTGCAATTGTAGTCTATCGACAGGGGAACTGTATGGTTCTCCGGTGCTTGGACCTTTTTGGGGCCAACATGTGTTGTAGGGCCCCTGAGGCGGAAAATTTCCCGCATCCATTAAACCTTCAACTTGAAATCCTAAGGCCTTAAGACGTAAACCTGTAAGTAGTTGCTTCGCTGAAAAAGGAGACTCCACTTTAGACCCAAATATACTATCGATTTTCTTCTTATAGGACCCTTAACCCTAAATCTAAATTTTGGGAAACCCCTAGGTAAACCGCCTCGAGACGACAAAGTACTTCCTCCAAGCACAGTATGCAGTAGCCATGGGTTTAGGGTTTAGGGTTTAGGGTTGAGGGTTTAGAGCTCACACTTTCCCCCAAAAAACATGAAACACCCATATAGGCCCGTTAAGAAGCAGGGTAGTCGCTAGAGGGTCCCTTCGGAGTTTCCACTTTGCTTGAGGGGTCGTCTCTACCTACACCCCGAAATCCTCTCCGCTTTTTTTCCAGACATATCCTTTCATGACCCCGATACAGTCCCTGCAAAAGCCTACCTTTCAGGTTCCACGCTCCCAAGCTCGACGCCCTAAACCCTAAAGTCTAAACCCTAAACCCTAAACCCTAAAGCCTAAACCCTGACCTAAACCCTAAAGCCTAAAGCCTAAACCCTAAAGCCTAAAACCCAAACGCGTGGGGTCTTGGGTTTCCAGGTTGATTGGTTTTTGGAGAGAGGGACAGGGAAGTAGGGATTGGACCAGAACGGAAACGGTATAATGTAATGTTTGCTAGTATAGCGTAGGATGATGTAGCATAGTATAGTATAGTATAGTATAGTATAGTATAGTTTGGTATATTACAGAGCTTGGAGATCTGCTTTGATTGAATCCGGGTGCCCTTGCATACCCCTAAAAGGTTAAGGCTCCACTTGTTGAGACCTTTCCAAAACGGATTCCAAAGCCTCGACATCCCAGAAACTCGTTGAGGGTTTAGGCTCGTATTGCAACCCTTTCTGCACTGCAGTGTAGTTTCCATCCAAGGCACAGTCATAGTCAACTCACTCCGCTCCCCATGTTGCAAGGGACCTGGCCCTAGACCCACAGCTTTGCCTCGCAGGGTATTTTGAGTTTCATGGGTATGTAAAAGAAGCACCAAAAAAGTGCACCCAAAAGGATTGTACCCATATTTCTCTTATTGATGGTTAGGGTTTAGGGTTTAGGGTTTAGGGTTTAGGGGTTTAGGGTTTAGGGTTTAGGGGCCCTTCTTGTTTTGGCTACCCCTGAACCTCCAAATGCCTGACGTCCTTCGAGCTTTTTGAGCCTAAGCCCTAACCCTTAAATGCGATGACACTGCCAACGTGCTGACCCTTCCCCATGTACAGACTGACTATTCGAAGCACATAGTGAGCCTGAAAACTTCAAACCCTAAACCCTAAACCCCATAGTCCCCCTTAAGTGGACAGAATATGGGGTATATGGGGATCTTATTAGAATATACCCGAAGCCATATCCCTAAACTCCAAACCCTAAACCCTGAAGGCTGCAAAGATCCGGGCCGCAGCCGTCAAAAAGGCTTGGGTTTAGGGTTGCCCTTTTGTTTTCTAGTAGGGTTTAGGGTTTAAGGTCTAAGGGGGCTCTAGGGTTGTGTCAGGATGGCTTTGGGCGTTTAAGGTGTTGGGGGTTCTCTTTTGGGTTCAGGGCTGTTTTAGCAGCAACTGGTTCTCCCCACGCCAGCTCCCATCTCTACTGTATCTCGTCCTCCCTCCATGCCAATCAGAACGATTGCAGCTACAATGGCAACGGCCTCAACCAGCATTTGCACCACCACGGCCCACACCGCCCAAACTGAAAGTTCAATATATTGGAGTTTCTACAAGCTGGGTATCCGTTTCTTGCAGCCCTTACGCAGGGTTAGAGTAGTTTTGGGTATGTAAGGTGGAAGTGAGGTAACCCCCTCATATGAACCTCAAGAATCAGGCGCCAAGAACAAGTTGTTTGGACGACTTTCGTGCGGTTAACATTTAAAAAAATCGTGCATGATGTAGGTGGTTTACTTGGAGGGTCAGGGGGACTGAGTAAGTAGGTTGATACCCCCTATAATCCATATAGTAACCTTGGTCATCCTAATTATTCACCTACTTACTAAGTCCCCATGACCCTAAACCCTAAACCCTAAATAGTAGTTTCCATTTTCTTTTCCATTATCCCTATATAACCCCCCATATAACCCCTAAACCCTTAACCCTAAACCCCTAGGCCCTACCTACCAAGTCTCCATGACCCTCCAAGTAGGGCTCAGAGTTGCAGTACGCGGTTTAGGGTTTAGGGTTTAAGGCCTAGCGTAGCAGGCCGCAGTGCCATAATCCCTAGCTGCCCCAGCCTTTGGGCATAGAGGATTTAGGGTTGTTGTGCTGAGGCCTGATATGCCAGCCATGAGATCATAATGCCTCAAGTGAGATATCAGGAGTTTTGGCTATAGCTCATATGGAGACTTGCAAAATTTTGTCCACTGCCGGTAGATGCGAACATGGTTTAGCCCCGGTGATGCGTCGACGTTTGAGGCAGTAATGTGTCACCGTTCTATGGATATTTGGCACGCCCCGGTTCCATCCATGCAGACGGGCTACAATGCGGATTCAAATCTTTGAGTCTGAACAGAAAGAGATCAGGGCGTTCGGTCGCAGGATGAAGTTGAATGATGGTTATATCAGCTGCATGACGTGACCGCTGTTGATCACATAAGTGTTGTCACTTGAATCTTCCTAGCGATGGAACGTCTGTATATTGTATGGCCTCTATTCTTGCCATCATACTAATCCTCATTCTCGTCATTTTGACACCCGAAAATTTCTAGTACTGCCCTGGTGGCCATGACTGACCATTGTCACTTTCATCGGTATCGTAATTTTGCAGAGTCTTATCATCTTCCTTGTTGCCTTGGTATCCTTTATCATCCTCTTGCGGCTAGCATTGTTCTGCTGTGCTCCTAAAATAACTTCGCTCAATGTGAAATTCGAATGAAAATGCCAATTCAAGTTGTTCCGTCTTGTATGGGTACTTCTCGAAACAATCCCTATACAGCCCCTCGTAAGGGCCCCGCCAGACTCCGCTGGAACTCCCCACATATCCCTTGAGGCCCCTGTTTTTAGCAATTCCCAGACGTTCAAAACCCTGGTATTCTGAATTTCAAGCCTAAAAGGCCAAACCTCTGTCCCTACACCTTGAACTTTTCGCCCTGCACCCTGAACCCTCAACCGTCCAAAGGTAACCAAGCCGCAGCCCTGTACCCGAAAAGCTTCTTCATCGATACTTTCTGGCCCCCCCAAATCCTTGAATAGGCTGCTGCTGAGAAGGCTGCGCTTGAGGCGTGCTCGTAGTAGAGGGAGTGGTGGCAGTAGCACAAGGAGTCGTGGTGATGATAGTTTTGGTAATTGTGGCATTGGGAGGTGCAGTAGGGGCGGGAGTAGGAATTGTAGGAGTAGTCTGCGCCGTGTGAGATTTTGTCTGTGTTATGGACCGCCATATTCAGTAAACGTCGTATTTGGGATTTTCCTGCTCCTCTGACCCAGGCTATGCGGGTGTTGGTGGTTGCTGATGTTCATCGCTACGTGACACCTACCTGAGTTCAAAGCCTTTCAAGTGAAGTGTGCTTGTGTTGACAAGCGGAACTCAAATCCTAAACCATAATCCCAAAACCCTAAACCCCTAAATAGTAGTTTCCATTTTATGTTCCATTATCCCTTTATCACCCCATATAACCCTAACATTAACCCAAGGGGTCAAACCCTCAACCCTTAATCCTAAGTTTCCTTAGACGCCTCCGACATTTTCGCGCAAGTAGGCAGCTGACATGCAAACAGCATAAACTGTAAACCTTAAACCCCTTAGGGGATCAGGGTTTGGGGTGTAGCGTTAGGGTGTAAGGTGTAGGGTTTAGGGTTTAGGAATTAGGGCGGCATAGACCTAGAACCCTTGCCTCAAGTTTAGAAACCAGACAGAGCACTCCCAAATCCTGAAACCCAAACCTCAGCGTTAATGCTTACATTCCTACCTCTGGCCACTAAAACCCCTATCCCCAAACCCTGAACCCGACACCAAGTCCTCAAATGCTACGTGGAGTTGCCAGGAGTAGAAATCCCACTAGAGTTCCGAGAGTGCTGTAGTCTTTTTGTTCCTAGCAATCACGAACAAAGCCTTTCGATTTTTGAAGCTCTTACGCCTTAATCCGCACATCTCCTATACCCCTGTGTATCCCTATATATCATTATTCTCCCCCGCCATATTTCCCTAAACCCTAAACCCTTTACCCTAAAGCCTAATCCTTGGCCCAGCCAGATGGCTTTGCGACTGGACTGTGCAGTCGGAAAACGGCCTTTAAAGTATGAAAAAGGCCCTAAACCCTAAACCCTAAATTTTGAACCTAACCCATAACCCTAAGCCCTTTAAATCCTGAAGTCGCTTCGCGGCAACGAAGCTCAAGGCAGAGGCCGCAGAAAAGCCTAAGGCAGCTGCAAAGCCCAAGGCCGAAATGGACTCTATGCATCTGGTGCTTGGGGTTTAGGAGCTTTGGATTCATGGTTTAGGGTTTAGGAGTTTGGGGTTTAGGGTTTAGGGTTTAGGATTTTGGGGTTTAGGGTTTAGAAGTTTGGGATTAATTTACGGGTTTAGGATTCAAGGTTTAGGATTTGGGGGGGATGTAGGGTTCAAAAGGATGCTGTTGCGAGAGTTTAGGGATTACAGCTCAATTTGGAGACTCGAGCTTTGGGACATTTAGGGGCCTTTCTCTTGCCTGACATACTATTTTGGTCAATCCCCCACCCAGTAATGGGTACCACAAGGGATTATTGTAGGTATCTTAAGGCCTGATTAATTCCATATGAAGGAGTTATTACTACAGCGCGGATTGACCTAACATACTACATACCCCCAAGTTCCACTCCGTGATCCCAATCGAGGAGCAATGTCAGCGGCATAGTTAGGCACGAGGTAGTTGAGGAAGCCCCCATGCCTCCACAGCAACAAGCCCCTCTTTCAATCCTCCTGCTTCTGCACTTCATCCTGCCACTGCCACTACTGCTGAACAGATTTCCAGCAAAAAGAAAAAGCTGCAGGCGTAAAGCTCCGGCACCCGGACGTCCGAAATATCCACAAGCATCGCCTCGTTCCCCCAAAAGCTTGGGTATGTGGGCATTTTTTGTGGGCGTTTGAAACGTCCGAATGTCCAGGTACACCCTTGCCTAAACCCTAAACCCCTAAACGGTGTTGAGCCTTGGATCATTGCTTTACGGGGCTCTTAGTAGGCCTAGGTTCGGGCTTGAGCGAGCCTAGCCCCGCTTTCGTGGAATGATGTGGTGATCCTCTAGGAGGACCCCCCACCCTGCAGTGGGTTGGGTTTAGGGTATAGGGTTTGGGCCCCAATATAATCCTTATTCACCATAATAGTCACTATCACTGGGTGGGGGGTCCACCTAAGTTATCTTGTACGATTCTATGGTTTCACGGTTTTGTAGGGTTGATATTGGGGTTATATGGGGGTTATATAGAGAGCCACGAAGCCACTAAGGCTAAGGGATTTTCTGAAAAGTATTGGGCCGCATTGAGTTAAAATAGAAGGGAAGCTGTAGGGGTTATCTAGGGATTATATAGGGCTTAGGGTTGATAGTTATAGAAATAACACCATTGCTATTGCCACTACTGTTGTGGCCCTAATCTTTTTTGTTGCTGTGAATTTATAGTCCCCCTTAAGTAGATAGAGTATGGCTTTGGGTAAATTATAATGAGACCCCCTTTTACCCCATATTCTATCTACTTAAGGGGGACTATAAACTACTATTTTAAGCTCCTAGCAGGAGCCTGTCGTGTAAACACTGACCGTCCTCTAATCTAACATTGAATCCGTCAAATTAACATGGAACGTGATCTGGGCCCTTCCGTACTTCTATAGAGGGACAGTCATCTTTACGTCTTTTTAGGACCTTTTGTGGGGTTCCTTCTTAGTTTGGGGGAGGGTAAGGTAAGGAAATTATCAGATCTGATAGGTCTCGCTCCAGCAAAAGATTCTGCTTGAGCATGTTGCATGGAAAATGATCTGTTTAGCATGGAAATGGCTAAGCTGGCATAGTAGGAGTGTCATAGGGATTGTGCTACTTTTGCAATCCTCAGTAGGAACGCTCCCCAAAGCCTAGACTCCAAAACATGTGGACCCTAAGCCGTAAACCCTA
>CAJNIZ010012143.1:0-10235 GCA_905231905.1 Symbiodinium pilosum | reverse complement strand
AGGAAAGATGGAATGGAAGATGGAAGCTACGGAGGAATACATAGCAGCCCTTGTCGGAATGCACATCCTTTCCTCCATTCCCGACTTACCACCAGTAAGCTTAGGGATGCTCAGCGAAGGAGCTTGGAGTAAGTGCAGTGATGTGCCCCGAGTGTTCCTGATGTTGGGATTTAAGGGGGGGCGTGAAGAAGAACTCATCACTGGCTAGCGGGATCAGCTCAGATCATCCGATTTGCCTAAGCAAGCGAAACTTCAAACTTTTTCGTTTCAAGCATGAAGTTCTTGCAATTCAACCTAGACCCTTGGACCCTAGAACGTAGAACCCTACACCCTACTGAGCCCTAAACCTCAAAGAAGCACTAGAACCCTAAATCCTGTCGTTGCTTAAGTGGCAATCCTGGGGGCAGCCCAGGTTAGGCGTGATTGTGTTTTGGGTGCAGGGCCAAATCAACGCCGTCCGCCGCGACTGGGCCACATCTGACCGCAGTTATAAGGGCTTAGGGCCTAACCCCATTATAGTAGTTCCGATTTCCTGTTCCACTATCCCCATATATAGCCCCAATATACTATAGTAGTTTCCCCTACACCCGAAGTTTAGGGTTCAGGGCTTACAAGGGTTATGTGTAAGGATTTAGGAAGTAAGGTTTAGGCCTTCAAAGCCCTGACCCTAAAGCCTAAACCCTAAACCCTAGCTGTAAGCTCCTATGATCCTAGAGGCTTCAGCCTCGTTGCACTCAGGCGGACCTTGCGCCAACTGAGGCTCCATATGAGCTATAGTCTAAACTCCTTAAAGGGGGGTTATATAGAGTTTAGGGTTTAGGGTTTAGGGTCTAAACTCCTTAAAGGGGGGTTATATAGGGGATTATATAGGGGACTACTATAGGGGTTATTAGGTTTGACTATAGCTCATATAGCGCTCAAAGTTATAGTCCCCCTTAAGTAGAATATGGCTCTGGGTATATTATAATGAGATCCCCATATACTCTATATTCTATCTACTTAAGGGGGACTACTGGGGACTATATGAGGATCTCAAGAAAGAGTGTGGGCCCCATGGTTTTTACAAACCCCTCTACCTTAGATTTTATGCCTGGCTTTATTACCCCGCTTGTACGGCAAGCTGATCTTGATCGCCTTCTACTGTCCCTTCCGCATGCTACTGATACAGATATCCAGCAGCCACCGAACCTTGAATCTCCCTATCATTTGCCCTATTAGGGTTTAGGGCTTATAGGGTTTAGGGTTTGTAGGGTCTAGGGCTTAGGGTTTGAGGTTTAGGGCTTAGGGTTTAGGGCTTAAGGCTTAAGGTTTAGGGTTTGGGGCTGTTGGTCTAGGGTTTGGAGCTCAGGGCTTGGGGCAGCAGAGTGCGAGACTGTGAGCCTGAAGCCTAAATAGTACTTCCCTCAAACGGACAGCCTTACAGACTCATCCCCTCCCCTAATATCAAACCCCTCCCACTCCCCCCCCTCCTATATTAAATATACCCCATTGCCGCATTGTGGTGTGGTATAGTAGAATAGATTGGGAGTATTTAGTATTATGGGAGGTCGGGGGGGGTTAACATCAGGGGAAGGGGACTAAATAAAGTTCCCCACCCCTCCCCCCTCTCTAAAAAAAATGCCTCCGCATCTGGGACGGTTACAGTGGGTGGAGCTATGTAATTCCAATGTACCTTATGAATATATACATAAATATTTATATGTGTATGTATGCACGCCCCAGCCCCATATGCCTCTCATACACTCGAGGGACCTACATGATTACCAAGATTATGGTTTTAGAATCCTTGTATGAATAAGGTTTAGGGAGCGCCAAATAGGCCTGATAGTGATATTGGTAGCTAGTTCGGCCCCTACTTTGCATACTCGATTTATAGAACCTCTATGATAGCCCCAGCCTCCATATCATTCTCCGTTCTCTTTTCCAGCTGCTTCTCCATTATCCCCACCCCACCTCTATATGCACCTCAAATACTTTAACCTCCCTAAACCATCCTAAACCCTAAGGCCCTGAACCCTAAATCCTGAGGTTCCTAGACTTTCAACCCCCTATATAAGCCCTAAACCCCAAACCCCTAAACCCTAAACCACTGCCGTGCCTGCACTGCTCGTGTCTAAACCACTGAACCCTAAAACACTGACACTTAAACCCCAAATCCTAAGGGTTCCTAGACCCTAAGCCCCCTATATAAGCGCTAAACCCTAGACCCCGAAACCACTCAACCCCTAAACCCCTAAATCCTAAGCCCTATAACCCCTAAACCCTAGAACCACTAAACCCTAAATCCCTAAACCCTAAACCCCTAAATCCTAAACCCCTAAATCCTAAGGTGAGCAGGAGGGCAAGGTTGTGAGCAGCGCCGCCAAGGCGGTAGGGCAGGCAGCAGCAGGCGCTGCAAAAACCTTCTTGGTGTAGGGTTTAGGGGTTTAAGGTCGGGGGGACTTAGTAAGTATAGGGTTTAGGGTTTAGGGTCAGGGGGACTTAGTAAGTATAGTGTTTAGGGTTTAGGGTTTAAAGTCAGGGGGACTTAGTAAGTATAGGGTTTAGGGTTTAAGGTCAGGGGGACTTAGTAAGTATAGGGTTTAGGGTCAGGGGGGCTTAGTAAGGATAGGGTTTAGGGTTTAGAGACTTGGAGGGTCAGGGAGCGTTAGTTAGTAGGTTAATAATGGGTTAACCAGGGTGCCTACATGGGTTATACGGGTTATCAATACCTCTAAGCCCCCCCAAACTCTCCAAGTAGGGCTTATCCTCCCCAAAACCCCTCCACCGGAAATGCGTACATGCAAATGAAGTGAGGGTTGCAGGGCTTTAGGGGCTCTAGAAGTTGAGAAGAAAGTCGTCGAATCGACCATTGAGGGTTTCGGGGCCTACCCTGGGGAGACGAAGTCAAGGGATCTGGTGGCATAGAAGCCGTAAATCCTAAACCCTTGGCTAGAAAACTTTACAGCCCTGAGAAGCCTCGGAAAGTCGAAGCCTCAATGCCTAGAGACCTTATGTGATGGGGTTGCTGATGAATTTGGCGGACTTTGCATCTCTAATAGCCCCTATGATCCTGTAAGGCATAGAACAACCTCAGGTACCTAGGGATTTAGGATTTGGAGATTCAGGGATTTAGTTCACTGTTCATGGTTGAACCTCCTCATCCTTGGCTTGAGCAACTGCAGCTTGGGTAATCCCGAGACCCCTGCCCAAACCCTCTGACCCTAAACCCTCATCCCTAAACCCAATCCCTAACCCCTAAAGCGTGTGACCCATCATAGTAGTTTCCATGTTAATTTCCATTATCCCTAAACCCTAAGCTGTCGACATATGACTTGTCAGGGGCAGCAAGCACAGCAGCGATGAGCCTCTCAGAGAAATTGGCTTCAGTGCCTACAGAGCAGCTCTGAAAGAAGACCTCCACTTAGGGAGGGTTTAGGGTTTAGGGGTTAGGGTTATATTTTGAGTTATATAGTGGCTATTTTGGGATAATTCAAATTCAAAATAAACGGGAAATAGTTATATGATAGTTGGGTAGATATTGGAGTTGTATAGGGGTTCTATTGGGATAATGGGAAAATACTATTTAGGGTTTAGCGTTTATGGCTTGGGGTTCTAGGGATTTAGAGTTTAGGGTCTTTCAGTTTAGGGATTGGGGTTGAAACGCTAGGAGTTCTTTGACCACAGGGTGTCAGGGTTGATCTTCAGGCTCGAGGGGTTTAGGGTTAATAGGATGAATATGATTTACAGGGTATAGGTTTAAGGATGAAATCACAACCGATTTTTTCGGTGATGTCGTAGTATGAGCATACAGGGCCTACCTACACGGAGGGCCAGTAACAGCAACCCAGGTTACAGATATTCCCCATCCGTGAATCCTGAAACCCTAAATCCCAAACCCTAAATCCCTACATATTATATCCTTTAACCCTACATCCCTAAACCTTAAACCAAAGGCAATGGCTGAAGCTACTGGTTTGCTTAGCGATAGACCTCGCCGGTGACGCAACGTTCTTGTTCCCGGGCTTGGGGGAGCCTGGATTGAGCTAGGGCTTTCGGGTTTGGGAGTTTTGAATTTGGGATTTAGCGTTCAGGGTTTTGGGGATTTAGGGTTTTAGGGTTTAGGATTGGGGTATTTAGGGCTTTAGGGTTTAGAATTTAGGGTTTAAGGTTTTAGGGTTTTAGGGTTCAGATTTTCGGATTTAAGGTTTTAGGGCTTCAGGGTTTAGAGTTAAGGGAAGAGGGCTTTACGTGCTCTAACCCCAGCGCAGATGCAAAGCAATATCTTGTCCCCAGCGCTTTTGAATTTTTGCTGAGCAGATGAGAGACGCCAAAAAGCAGGGTTATTCCCCGATACAGTAACAGTTATCACAAGGGTTAATAGGAATTATACTAGCCCCTTAATAAGGCCCCCTTTAAGGACAGTTACTGGGTTGGGGAATGACCCAACCAAAAGGCATCTTCAATCAAGCTTGCAGGAAGATCGGGAGGGATAAGGTCGACCAAAGGGTCATCTATCCTATGCAACCCACTTTGGGGTAGAGTACATAGACCTAAGCTTTGAACCTTAAACCCTAAACCCTACACCCCTTCTTGGAATTTCTGAAACTTTGATGAGCTGGGAGGCCTAAGCCCTGAACCTTAAACCCTAAACCCTAAACCCCTTCTTGAGATTTCTGAAGCTTTGAGGAGCTGGGAGACGTGGCGTATGCGCCAGTGGAAGCGTTTGCACTGCGATTCCTGTTCGGCGGCGTGGGGCTCTCTGCCCTGGGCTTTGTAGAAGCTGGACCCGTTTAGGCATACTTTTACCTTGGGTACTGCCCCCTCCCAGTAACAGTCTATATTAGGGGTCCTATTAAGGGCTATATATAACCCTATTATATTCATTATCCAACTGTCACTGAGGGGGGGCAGTACTGAACTTTTACCCTATAAGCCCAGTCACCTATATTTGGGGTTCCTGTTCTTAATTGTCCCTTTATGAACAAACTTTTACGATCTGTAACCCCAGAACCTGCTATAAGGGTACCTGGGCTTCTAGGGCTTAACTATGTGTGCCCTTGCTGGTTAGGTAAGATGTTTGTTTCGGCATCAAAGCTCAGTAGCAAGCTGTATAGAAGAGTGACTAGTGGGGCTGATCTGAACTTCAGTCAGCTTCTGCTAATGATGCAAGACCTACACCCTTAAATCCCGAACCCTAGCTAAGGCATTTTAGGAAGCCCGGCATTCATTATTTGGCGCTGGGACATTTGTACGTCAGGCCCTATAGGTACTGTACATAGCCCGAAAGCCAGCGAACTATTTGATGTGTATGATGCACGCGCCCTGCCTGTCATTGAAGCCTAACTGAACCAGAAACCCTACGGACATGGTTCAGGGTTCAGGGTGTAGGGATTAGGGCTCTGCAACTCAATTCCTTGAATGTCATTCCCAAGCCGGAGACGAGGCCAAACCTTGGATTCAAAGCCCTAGACCTTACCTTTGAACCCCAAACTCAGTACCCCCAAATCCTGCACCATAACCCTAAACCCTAGACCGTAAACCCTAAACTCTAAACCCTAAACCCCTAAACCCCATTGGAGGAAGAAGCTTTGCCATTCACTGATGCCTTGCCCACTGCCACTACCGGCTGGGTCCTTCAGACGCTCGTTAGGAAATCTATAGTCGGGTCTATGTAGGCTTCACGGTTTAGGGCTCTGTAGTTTTAATGGGCTTGCAGTTCATAGTAACAATAGCAGTAATAACAGATATAGTAGAAATAGTTGCAGTCGGAGCTGTAAGAACAAGTGGGCGGGCTTACGGTTGAGGGCTTTGGATGTATGATTTAGGGATGGGAGCGTTAGTTAGTTTAGGGTTTATAGGTTTGAAGGTTTAGGGTTTATGGCTACACTCCCCAAAAGAAACGTGAACCCACGAGAAGCCTGGTAAAGACGGCGGGTCTTTGTGATGCAGCTTGAGAGACCCTCCGTGGCCCGGCTAAACCTGATACCATGTAAAGGCCATGTATACAAACACACATATATATATATATATATCTGTTTCTGGATATATATATATATGGTTTTGGGTCAGGGTATAGGGTTCAGGGTATGCCTTGGCAGCCGAAAACTCTGACAATTTCAATCCTTCATATCCTTGCATGCTGAACGGAGCTAGGCAGGAGAGAAGAAGACCGACAACCAGAACCCCGAGCCTCAAGCCGACGACCCCGCAACCAACAGGCAACAACCCCTGAGCCCTGATCCCTAGCCAAAAGTCCGCAAAACTGCTCAGCAGAGGACTCTCTTCAGCGAGTCTCCGCTGGCCCAGGTCCTGGGAGTTCAGCCTCTGAGTCCCCCTCAGACGAAGACGAAAGAGGGAGAGCCTAAAGCCACCAAATGAAGCGCTGTCCGGAATTGGGGCGGATCTGCACGCAAATGGCCAGCTGCAGTCCCGTAAGGTCTACATTGAAGGTCTTTGGGTGTAAGGTTTGGGCGTATAAGGGATTAAGCTGTAGGCTTCAAGGTTTTGATTCTATTGCTTAGGACTTAGGGCATAGGAACCTGGGATCACCGTTCTTCATGTTGATGCAGGCGTGCTCTGAACGTCTCGATACAAAGAGGACGGCCCAAGAGCAATGCAAAAACGGAGCAGACACGTCTGCGGCTGCCTATGTCCCTGCAGGGGAGATGCAGTAAGAGACTAAGAGACAAGTTTTTCACACATTGCAAGCGGATGCGCCGCGACAAATTGGAGCCTGCATGCTGGCTTTCTGATATGTTGCAGCTATGTCCATAAACATGAGTGGCTCCTTTGCAAGGATCGTATATTTGTAGCGAGCATCTCGTTTTTCACAAGTATTATCACAATTATCAATTCAAGCACATAAAGCGGGATCCTACTTCTGTTTGCCAACGATGGCATCCATTAACCCGCATGGCCGGCGGAGTACGGCAGGGCGTTTTCTTGACAACGTGGTCTCAAAACATGCTGCCTGCATGGATCCGCAGTGAGCCCTAGCCATGGTCAGGTTAACCCATAGTGCTTTCCTTCTCACGTTCACTGAAAGAAGTATAACCCTATATAACATAGTAGCATCCATGTTTCTGACCCATTATCCCCAGTATAACCCCAATACAACCCGAATTTTACCCCAATGGGTACCCACCACCTGGGTCTTCCATGTCTTTCAGGAGGCTACTGAATGCTGTCTAGTCGCAGCCCAGATAAGCGGAGTTTCTTCATCCCCTTGGTCTCCCAGGTTTGGGGCTCAGAGTTTACGGCGTAGGGTTGGGGGTTTGTGGTTTTGGGCTTCAGTCTTGGGCAGATAAGAGGTAGAGCGCGCTTTGAGAAACTTTTGAAAAAAAAGGTGTGTGGCTCCTCGAACCGATGTCAGGGCAACTGACTCAGAAGCCCCAATTACACTGCAGTACATGTATAACGGAGTAGTTTCCCGATTAACGTGCATGTGTATATATACCTTTCTACATTGGGTACCCAGCGCAAGAGATCCCCAGGGTCCTCAAATTTAGAATCAAAGAGTCACAGCTGCCTCTGTCAGAACCACGCCAAAGCGCTCAAGAAGATGCTGTCCAGTCTCAGTGAGGAGCTGGCCGATGCTGAAATTTCGGATTTAAGGGTTTCTGAGTCATACCGTTGACAGTTAGGGTTTAGGGGTTTCTGCCTCATACTGTCGACAGACAAAAACCTGCATCACCCCTTCTTTGCTGCAAAGCTGGCATTGCAAGTCTTGAGGTAGGTAGAGGCGTGCGGGTCAATGCCTCAAAGTTGGGGTTTGCGCTTAGGGTTGAGGAATAGGCGTTGGGAATCTGTTATGTCTCAGTCTCTGGGTAGAGGCATCCTCCTAGAATTGAAAAAAACTCCTAGGAGGATCGTGTTTTCTCCTCAGGGTACTATAGTCCCCCCTAAGCAGATAGAATATAGAGTTTGGGGTTAAAGTCCCCCTTAAGTAAATAGAATATGGCTTTGGGAATATTATAATAAGATCAACATATACCCCATATTCTATCTACTTAAGGGGGACTATAGTCTATACTGTTTAAGCAGGAAATCCTGCACCGCCCTAAGTCAGTCTCACAGTCCCAAGAACTTGGAGTGGTTCAGCAGCAATAACAATACTATATAACAAGCATCATAGTACGTAGTAGTAGTCGTCGTCGTCGTCGTCGTTGTCAAGAGTATCAATATCATAGCAGTACTAGCATACGTATCCTTGCTATTGCCATGAGTACATATATATGTATACGAATAATATGAATAAGAATAACCAGCAAAAAATCCTAAGCTAGCCGGCCAGCCCAGAGGCATGAGTTTGGAACCACTGGATAAGTTTGAGATCGGCGCAGCTGCATGGATAAGCACAAAATGATGAGCACTTCAAGACGCGGTTCGAAGTGTGGGTTTACCTACTGGGGCTTAGTAGGGAATAACGGAATATCATCCTCATAGAATAAATTCCCTTGTTCCCTTCTAAGCCGCCAGTAAGTTTGCGAAAAGCCCACTAAACCCCAACACGAGTGTCAACATAGAGACATAGAAGCATTCCGCAAGGCGAAATCTGAGAATTGGACATGGCAGGGAATCATTATGGGGGAGTCTGCTTATATTGGCTCTAGCAATAAAACCAAGGAGGGGTTGTCCGCTGCTTTTGGTGCTTTTGCCTTGAGAGTTCGAATTTCAACTAATCAGAAATGAAGCCTACACCCTACACCCTAGATTAAGTTCATAAAGCCTTTAACAATCAGAAGCCAAAACCCGAACGACTTTCAGCCTGTTCCCCTCCATGTCAAAGCCTGAACAGCCGCAAAGACTGTCCCTTTACAATCCTTGAACAGGTACAGCGTCCTCTTCCCAAGTCTCCATTTTAGTTTTGTGTCTCCTTACATTTCTTACTACTGACTGCTGGGAATCCAACAGGAGAGCATTGCGCGCACGCGCGAAGCGGTCTTTGAAAGATTCTTCCAGCTTGCGCCCAGTGCGGAGAGCTTCATGAAGTGGCTGCGCCTACCAAAAGAAGGGGTTTCTACTAGGGGTTGAGGGAGCTCAGAGTTTACGGGTTGGAGTTCAAGGTCACATGGAAGGGGGGTCTGCTAGGTTAGCCATGTGAGACTCAAGACTCAGAATTGGAGAAGTGGAGTGCATAAAATATCGGGGTTAGTGCTTCAACTTTTGGGGCTTCGAGTTTAGGGTGCAAGGGTAAGAGCTTCAGGCTTTGCATGTCCCATAAGCTGTACTGCACCGGTCCGGCCTCCGCAACACCAAGGAAACACGCTTTGACCTATACAAAGCGATGGCAACACAATAACCGGACGTCCTTGGAGGCTGTCAGTGTAATTTACCATGAGGATCCTGATGCTTTCCACGTATCAATGCCAGTGCTTCTCGTTGAAGTGCAGCCCTGGCGCGACTCTTGCTTCATGCTTGTGACGTTGTTGCTTCTTGTGGGCAACTACCATGGTTAGTGAGCGCGTTGCTACATCCTACTCTAGACATAGAGCCTTAAAAGTCAATCTCAAATCCCAAGCACAAAAGCATCCTAAATCCAAGGCGTAAAGTCGAGAGCCCGTACCGAGACGTGTACCAGGCACTCAACACTCCAGACCCCTAGACCCCTGAACCGTGTAGCCTCCGACCCAAAAGCCCCAAACTCCAATACGTAAAGATTTAAACCCATACGCTCAAGCGCTGGCATCGCGTCTAGGCAGTCCTCCACGCGAATGCTGCTTGCCTGACAACTGGCCCAACGGTCGAAGTCCTTTTGTATGTTTCCCCCAAGCCATATTCTCTCCATCATGTAATAGGGGCTGAAAAGAGGTCCTTTCAAGACGGCTTGGAAACTCCTTGAAGAACTTAGGACGGTCGTTCTGGTGATGCCTGCAGGGGAATGGAGTTTGAGCAGTACTTGCTAGTCATATCTAACCCTAAAACCCTATATACACCCTAAGCCCTCAACATAGACACGCTCTTAATACGTACTTTGGGATTGCAGGTTTGGTATTGTGTTGGGTGCATTCTAAGCGCTTCCGGCTTGAGGAAAAATGCCAGAATGTTACGTAAACACGACAGAACAGTGTACAGGGGTATATATGGGGGTTTCCCAAAATTAGGGAGACAATTTTGGGGGTTCCCAAATAGGGAAAGTTGTTATTCTACATGGGAGTTTAGACATGTTTTATACCCAACTCATGGTGACGGTACAAACCGGCAACTACTGGCTCAAGCCCTCTGTAAGAAAAAGGTAGCGCGCACCTCTTGCA
>CAJNIZ010012142.1:0-10236 GCA_905231905.1 Symbiodinium pilosum | reverse complement strand
CTACGACATCTCGGCGCCGGAAAAGAAAGGTTGGGATGGATCCAAGATATGTCAAGGGGTTTAGGGTTTAGGGGTTTAGGGTTTTAAGGGTTTAAGGGTTTAGGGGTTTAGGGTTTAATGTCGTACGCTCCCTTCTAGTTTTTGCGAACGTCGAACAGTAGTGTGACGTGACAGTTTACCTGCCCTGTTCAGAAGTGGTGCCTCAATGAGCTAAATCCCTGAACCCCAAACCCTAGTCCCTAAACCCTAGTCCCGAAACCCTGACTCCCTAAATCCGAAGTCCCTAAAGCTCCAGGGAAACGTCTTAGCATGCCTATAGGGCTGAGGCTTTGAGTTGGCAGTGGGAGCTATAGTCTACCAAACTCTTTAGGGGGGGGGGGGGTCGTATAAGGGAGATTTCATGACCCCCTTTATTTAGGGTGTAGGGTTTAGGATTTAAGATTAGGGTTTAGGGTCGGGGGGCCAATTTTGCGGAACATACAGGCTCGGAGCATGCTGTAGAAACAGGCCCGAGACACCAAATCACAGGGTAAGACCTAAGGGTGTAGGATATAAGGTTTGAGGACTTGGATTTAAGGTTGCTGAGATGTTTCAGAGGCTTCGTCTATGCGATCTGGTGAGCATGTCTCAAGCCTGAAGACTGCATTTCCAGGGTTTAGGGTTTAGCTTTAATGTTGGAGGTTTAGGGTTGAGGGTTCATCTAAGCAAGAAGGGGCTTCTATCATCTACGCTACAATTGCGGATAACTTGCTTGGTATAGGGATGCCCTTTCAAAACCTCTATTATGCAAAGGGACACTTGAGATCAGCCGCTTTTTCTCTGTGGCTTTTTGAATGTTTACCTTTCTTGGTAGCTCTCCATGCCAGGGTACAATTAGAGAATCTAAGGGCAGATGGGAATTGTCATGCTCAAGGTTTGGATACGGATTGTTTTCGTATACACCTTTGTGGCGCGCAAAAGGAAGCCTGCATGGTAGTTTCCTAAAACAGACGTCAAAAATTGCTCCCTAAATTTGGGAAACCCTAAACCTTTATAACCCCTATATGACCCCGACCATCCCCTTTCAAGGTACCCCTAACTTTGGGAAACCCTGAACTCTATATTGCCCCTATAACCCCTTTGAAGGAGCTAGTATAAGGTACGGAAATGTGTATATATATATATATATGTAAAACCGCGTCTCATCGGGTTATAAAATGTCAGACCTTATTGGGGAGTAGGTATGAGAAAATTTCTAATTCTCTATTGCCCGGAAACTTTATGTAATCCCTAATCCCTGTATTAACCCTATATAAATCCTACCTACGTAATCCCTACTCCCTATAACGCAAAAAAAGTCTATATAGGTGTTTTCTAAAATGATGGGTACCTTTTTAGGGGTCCTACAATAAGTATTTGGGGGGCCTGCATTGGGGTCCCCCTATTCAGGGAAACTACCATATAATATAGTCTTTATAGAACCCTAAACCTTAAACCGTAAACCTTGAACCCTAAACCCTTAACCCCCAAACCCCTAAACCCTTAACCCCTCAACCCTAAACTCTTAACCTCCAAACCCTAAACCCCCAAACCCTAAACCCTTAACCCCCAAACCCTTAACCCTTAACCCCCAAACCCAAACCCTTAACCCCCAAACCCTGAACCCTTACCCCCCAAACCCTAAGCCCTTAACCCCCAAACCCTAAACCCTTAACCCCCAAACCCTAAACCCTTAACTCCCAAACCCCAAACCCTAAACCCTTAACCCTAAAGCCCTTAACCCTTAACCTCAAACCCTTGACCCCCAAACCCTAAACCCTTAACCCCCAAACCCTTAACCCTTAACCTCCAAACCCTAAACCCTTAACCCCCAAACCCTAAACCCTTAACCCCCAAACCCCTAAACCCTTAACCTCAACCCTAAACCCTTAACCTCCAAACCTTAAACCCCCAAACCCTAAACCCTTAACCCCCAAACCCTTAACCCCCAAATCGTAAAACCCTTAACCCCAAACCCTAAACCCCTAAACATAGGGCCACCTTCCCTGGCTTGAGGCATAGCCGGATAACCCCCCTGCGGGGCTGCGGTTCTTGAAGAATCTTTACCTCGGATGGCCCTGAAGTGGCAGTGGCTTTAGGATCCCTAAATGTCCCTGAAGGGACCTAATCCTTAATATGATTATTGGGTACTTGGACCCTTAGGGTTGGGCTTAGGGGGCTGAGGGTTCAAGATTTAGAGGGTTTAGGGTTTTAGGGGTTTAGGGTTTCAGTCTCGGGATTTGGGGTTTAGGGTATGTAAGACTTGTAGAGCTTACGACACGAGGTAGGTTACATTTTGAAGGGCTATGCGGGGACTTGTGAGGATTCTCGGTGTCTTGGTTGACAGAACACGAGGAGTATGTAGCAAAAAGAACTCAAGGTGGAGATGGGAACGCACGGGCTTAAGTAATTACCAAGATTGCGGTCCTAAATTCCATGTAACCTATGTACAGGCTAGCTGAAATAATGCTGGCTCCGCAGAAATACCTCCTCGATTGACCAGTCTGTTGGGGACCGTCGCTCTGGCTTCCCAAATTTTCTTGAGCAATAGTATATTGGGGTTGTATAGGGAAAATGGAAAAGAGAATGGAAACTACTATAGTGTATTGGGGTTATATAGGGATAATGGAAAATTAATCGGCTTAGAGGTTGAAACGTCTACAGAGAAGAAAGATTCGGCGCTGCGATTTCTTAGTCGTAGGGGAGCTTATCATTGCGGATCCAGGCCAGGCATTTCAGGGAGGTTTTAGGGTTTTGGGCTCAGGGAAGTCAACACTAAACCTCCAACTGAGCCATAGTCTAAACTCCTGAAAGGGGGTTATATAGGGGATTATATAGGGGACTACTATAGGGGTTATTAAGGGGTATACTAGGAGTTTAGACCATAGCTCAACTGGAATTGGTGCATTACTCAGGCGTCTGCATTGTGGTCTCTGTGGAATTTAACATGGATAGCTTCCAGCATATCCTTCCATAGGCCGCATATGCTTGCTAAACTCACCATTTTCAAAGCCTTGTATACGCCGTTTGCACGACTTCCTAACCGCGTGCCTCCCTGTTGAAGACACCGTGTTCAGGGTTTAGGGTTCAGGGATTTTTCAGAGTCCTCGTCATTTTGACGCTCAATCTTAATCCCTTCCCCCCCATTAGTGAAGCATGTCAGTTCCTTCTGGCGTCCGGCTTGGGGCAAGGGGTAAGTGCGGCGATGTTTGATGAAGGTACGATTTTCAGGTTAAGCGCTTCTGTTTTCTTGGTACTGTAGGCCTAAATAATTACCAATATTGTGGTTCCATGTTCCTTGTATAGTTGTGGTCTACGGTACCTCAAATGGACCTCGAAATGATATTGGTAATTATTTGGGGCCCCTTAATATTATAATAATTTCCATCTTCCCTATATATCCTCAATATTATGCCCCTAAATCCTAAACCCTAAACGTATGCCTCTTTAGTATGGGGTTTGAGGTGTCTTGAAGGATCCCTGCTGCAGGCCCTTTGACCTTAGAATTTGGCCCAACTTTCCTTGGCCCCACCTACCTTCATCCCACATCTTGAGGCTGTTTTATTGCCAGACAGTGTGCACAGGGTCCTGGCAGATATCTTTGACCTAGGCCGGGAAGTACCCCATTTATGACGAAGGAATATGCTACCGCCTCTTAGAACTGCTGCTACTACTACTCCTGTTGCTCCTCCTAATACTACAGCTGCCGCTGCTTGCTATGACGCCTACTACGACTACTACTGCAGACGACACTCGTGTATCATCCCAGGTTGCATGTTGTTTCTAATGTTCCGATCTAGTTGGTTCTCCATTCTTTCTGGCGGTTGCTCAAAATTAGGGGTACCATCTGGGGGGTCCCCATAATGAGGATGATCGCAGTTTGGAGTCCATACTGGGGTCCCCCCGTCTAGGGAAACCCTAAACCCTAAACCTTAAATTATTTTGACAAGCCACCGGCCCTGCAGCTGATGCAAATGTGGCCTTCAGAGGACACGATGTCAAGAGTTGCAGAATACACAAATATTGTGGATGGTGGAGATCTTGCACCACTTTACATTTCCTTAAAAACCTAGGAGTAACCTTAAACTTAAACTCTAGAAGCCCCAGTACTTGCAGCACATTGGGGATCTTCAACAGCGCAAGAACTCTCGAACCCACGATACGAGCCTAAGCACGTGCAGAACATAAAGTCCCCCTTAAGTTTAGGATTAAGGGTTTAGGGATATAGTCCCCCTTAATTAGATAGAACATGGGGTATATGGGGATAATACTATAAGATACCCAAAGCCGTATTCTATCTACTTAAGGGGGAACATCAGCTGATACTTCCTGCTATGTTGTTTCATGGAAGCTTCGCCAAAATCACGTTCTGGTTGTTTAGATTCTATTTGGCCAGCATTACGTGGTTTCCATTTTCTTTTCCATTCTCTCCATATGACCCCTATAGAACCCTATATTACCCCTATATAACTTTATTTAACCCCTAAACAACCCTGCATTACCTTATATTACCCCAGTTTATTCCCTACAGAAGCTGTGCTTCACAAAGTCCGGCAAGAGAGGTGCTGTCTCAGGAGCATCGACACGAAACAAGCAGGCACACATGAGCCATAGTCTAAACTCCGTAAAGGGGGGGTTTATGGGGGGATCTATATATACATATATATATATATATAGATATTTTTTCATATGCGAGTACTATAGGACTTAATAAGGGAGATACTAGGAGGTTAGACCATGGCACACATGAGAGGTTGTCAATATCAGCTTTTTGTGGCAATAACGCGCGTGTGGAGATCCTTACTAGAGATTATTCAGTTTAGGGTTTAGGGTCTTCGGGATGTCTTGAAAACCACCCAGAAGGGGGTGGCTTGCATTTTTTGTGTAAACCTTCCTTTTTAGTCGACTTCAGAGCATTCCAAACCCAAAGGGTCCCAAGTACCCATATGGGGAATACTTACCCAAACCATGAGGGAAATTACTACTACAGAAACCATACTTTGTACCATATAGGTACTTTGGACCATTTGGGAAAGAGAGGGTGGCCTCTTGTGATTTGCCCAGAAGAAATGGGAGTCTGTCAATCAATCCTTTGATGTCCAGAGCCCCTGAGATGCGCATCCGCTCTTAGCGTTCCAAGCGGCGTCCCTTAGGTGGGTTACTCTCAAAATTATTTGCGAATTTAGGCTTAAGACTCTAGTACGGCACCCAGGGGCACCAAAATGAGACCCTCATTTGGGAACTACCCAAGTTAGTCCTGCAGGTCGACTAAACCCTAAGCCTTGAAACCCTAAAACCCCAAACCCTAAAGCTCCCTCAAGGAATTATAGGGGAAAACTGGGTATGTATTGGGATAATGGAAAAGAAAATGGAAACTACCATTTAGGGTTCAGGGTTTAGGGTTCCTAAACCCTGAACCTTAGCCGTGTTAGGGAAGTAGGGGCTTGCTCAAAGCGGGGGGTACCCTTCGAGACATAACGGGTAGAATGTAGAAGCCTGAATGGTGAGAATTGCGCTTGTCAGGAGAGACTGTAGGGGTTAAACCCATTATGTCCTTATATAACCCCTATAATCCCTGTAGTTTCCATTTTCTTTTCCACTATCCCAATATAACCCCTAAACCCTACAGCCTAAACCCTGAATAGTAGTTTCCATTTTCTTTTCCATTTTCCCCATATAACCCCATATATACCCTGTATCCCTTTAGGGAGGCTTCTTAGAAATTTTCAAGGTCCCTTTCAGGGATGGGATGAGGGTCATTTGACATCAACATCAAGCCCAGACGTTCCGGTAAGCCTGGTCAGCCTGGTAAGCCCAGTAGGCCTGGTAAGTCGGGGAAGCGCGGCAAACCTGGCAAGCCGGGCAAATCAGGCAAATCTGGTAAATCTGGCAAACCAGGCACAAGCGGGGCGCCAGGCACAAGCGGGACGCCAGGAACATCTGAGAGGTGCGGCAACGCTGCCTTCCGGCTTCGCCAGGATATGGTTGCGATGTCTTACGCCTTGCTGACCGGCACTCTGGAGAAGCTGGAAGGCAAGGATGAGGCACGCAAGTGCGCAGCTGCCATGGCATCTAATATCCTGACGAAGAAGGCGTGGGTCAACCATCGCCGCTGCGAGGTCGAGCCAGACCTCGACTCCACATCTTTATACCTTTTGGTATCGTGCTCCAAGGACCCCATCCAGATCGCGTTGGCCAAGAGCTGGGTCACTCGAACAATTGCCAACTCGGATGGTGGACTGGCCACGCTGGGCTTGGAGCGGTTCTCTTTCCGCCCTGGTGCGGTGAGCCTGCCAACAATGAAAGCAGCTTTTAAGCAGCTAAAGTTGGACGTGGCGTATCGGCGGGAAAGATTGAACCATTGGAAGCAGTACTGCGAGGAGATTGGGGAGCCATGCCGAGGCCTGAATCAGCGGATGCTGGCCGCGAAGCTATGCTATCGCTTAACACAGGAGGGGGCATGGGAAAAATGCGTGACTAAACCCTCAACCCTAAACCCTGTGCCCTTACCTGAAATCCCGGCACCCTAACCCTCTATCCAAAATCTCCCTCCTCAAAACCAATGCTTTTTGAGAACTTCAAGCTCAATTAAATTATCTTAATTTTATCAGTAGCACTGCTCAAAATCTACCGGACGTGTTTCTTGAGCCCTTATACAATCCAAACTCCTGTTCTCAATACTGAACTCCAGCTCTGGCCATTGTCCCTTTAAGGTTGCTTTCAGAGATTAGGCTTTTCGGTAAGAAGAATAATTCATGGACTTGTGGTCGACCCTGTGTATGGAAAAAACATGTAGGTTAGGTTCAGCAACTATGCAGGAGCAGTCCACCAGAACGGTCATTGTGGGCATATTCCAGCTTGACATAGACCAGTTAGGGAGTCTGACCGTCTGAGGACTGACCTTAAAATGGGCTAAGTCCAAACTCCTAGCATGCCCCTTAGTAACCCCTATAGTAGTCCCCTGTATAACCCCCTACATAACCCCCTTCAAGGAGTTTAGAATATAGCTCACACAAAGCCCTAATCCCTATGAACTACCCTATAATCCCGGTTTCCAGTTCTTGTCCGCTTGAGTCTCCATTATAGGGGGTGATATATAGCCCTAAACCCTATATAATCTCCTATTGCCCCTTCAAGGAGTAAACCCTAAATCCTAAACCTTAAATCCTAAACCCTAAAATCTAAACCCTAAATAAAGGGGGTTATATAATCCCATACATAGACCCCATGTTCAAGGAGTTAAGATTATGGCTCCTATTTCCGATCAGTGTTTAGGGCTGAGGGTTTCTTTTTGTCCGGCCGTGGGCTTAGGGTTTAGGATTTAGACCTAAGCCCTAAACCCAGGGTTTAGGATTTAAGGTTTAGGGTTCCGGGCTTACGTCTCCTGACATTACAGCATCCAGAACAGCTTGATGCAACAACCTCTCAGTGAAAGCAAGAGCCCTTGTTAAAATGGGCTTAAGGTTTAGGGTTTAGGGAGCAAGAGCCCTTGTTACACTCCCGGAAAGTAACATGGAAACCAAAAAAGGGGCCCTATGAAGACTGTCAGAAGCATGTCGCTAGGCTGGCTAACTTTTTGAGGGTCTCCGTTTCTCTGATAACTGCAAGCCGCGCTAGCGTGCTTTGCAGTCTCACGCCGTGCGTAGCTTTGGACGCGCTGCCTCGAGCAACAAGGAAATGACTAAGCCCTAAACCCTAAACAACCCCAACATACTATAGTAGTTTCCATTTTCTTTTCCACTATCCCAACATAATCCTAAACCTAAGTATCCCAGAGGGAGCGACACCAAGCCCTTCTCGGAGGAGGACTAATATAATAATCCAAGCTATCCACTTCATGACCCCATTTCCAGCTGGGGCTTTTCCAAAATTAAGGGTACCTTTTGATGGTTCCCAGAATAAGGATTGTAATATTTTGGGGTCTATATTGGGGTCCCCTTATTTTGGGAAACTACCAAATACCCTAACCCTCCAAGTGGACCAACCCCTAAGCCTCACATCTCTTATCCCTTTAGTGATTAGGGTTTAGGGTTTGGGGTTTAGGGTTTGGGGTTTAGGGTTTGGGGTTTAGGGTGTAGGGTTTGGGTTTTAGGGTTTAGGGGTTTAGGGGTTCTACAGGGCTTTCACGGGGGCAATCTGGGCGTGTATATTTGGTTTATAGAACTTTTCCTTGCTAGCTGGAGGTCGGCTTGCTGGTTGACCAGTTTCAGAACCGCTTGGGAGCTTTTTGCCTGCCATGTGGGAGCTTCTCAGATGCCATCCCAAGAAGGGGCAGCTTGGCAATTCTACTAAACCCTATAGTCCTCCTTAAGTAGATAGAATATGGCTTTGGGTATATTATAATAAAATCCCCATATACCCCATATTCTATCTACTTAAGGGAGACTATAAACCCTAAACCACATGTGGCTGAAAACCGTCAACCCCCCCGCCAAAGGGCCGATAATCCTTTCGTATAAGTTCAAAACAACACAACCCCCTCTAAAAGGGCCCGAAGTAGGTTCCCAAGTTTTTGGTGTCCAAGGAAAGGTCCACGTAAAGCCAACTGAAACCCCTAGAACTCAAAACTCTGAACCCTCAACCCTGCATATCCCTTTCATGTCTTGAGAGGGACTTAAGTACATACCCTAAACCCTAAACCTTAAACCCTAAACCCATAACCGCATAGCCCACCTGAGCTCTGTGGACCGCTGAGGGATTGTTTTTGAGAAGCTCCGACAAAATTGTTTGGAGCCCCAGACGGCCTGCATGCCTTTGCTACGCATGGTACGAAGATCCCTCAGGTGCCAAAACCAGTTCCGGATGAAAGTCTTAGGGCTCACCATTTCAAACATTGACATGGCAGCTGCCTTTGAAAGGATTGATGTTTGTCTTGATGAGTCTTGTGGGGTTCCATTTCAATTTGGGGGAGGATGTAACCCTAAATCCCTAAACCCTAAGCCCCGAAAACCCTGTAAACCGTAAACCCCCAAACCTCTACAAGCCTTATAAACCCCTCGACACTATTATAAGGCTTAGGCTTTTGGCTTCAAGAGCCAGATTTACTGTAAAGGCGCGCAGGGGGTTGGACTTCCGAAAGACCGCTAGGCCTAAACAAGTACTCAAGCTAACATGCCCATTAGGGTTTGCAGTGTGTTTAGGTTTTAGGGTTCGAGGTTCAAGGTTATTTCGTTCAAACTAACACGCCCATTAGGGTTTGAAGTTTGTTCTTGGTTTAGGGTTTAGGCGTACTGGAATCCTCGAAAGACACAGGAATGGAAGTAGATGAGATCAGTATCGCGCCTCAGGCTCCCGGTAGAAGCTGAGCCAGCGGGGAACCATGAGTAGTCCGATACCCTTGATAATGACCCCCTTTTTGTATTAAGCACACACGATACAATACCTACAGATATATGGTAGTTTCCTTCAATAGGGGGACCCCAATATAGACCCCAAAATACGATAATCCTTAATATTGGGAAATTCCCATGTATCTATATGAGCCATAGTCTAAACTCCTTCAAGGGGGTTATATAGGGGATTATATAGGGGACTATTATAGGAGTTATTAAGGGGGATNNTTTAGACTATAGCTCATATAACAAAGGGAGTATGAATTATTATAGAGGAGTGCGGAAGTTGATTAGCGCGGGAACGAATTTTAATTTTCGCGGATTTGCTACACAGGGGCAGGTATGGCACCGGTGGTTCAAGGAGAAGTGAGGCTCGCGGTTTACGAGGTTCAGAGACGTAAGGCTTCAAGTCTAAGCTAGACCCCGAAGGTGTAAGGGCTTTGCAGACTTTATGGGTTTTAGATCTACAGTAGGACCCGATGTGATGTCCAATGTTCTGGTCTTCGGCTCACTTGTAATTATGGTGTAGGGTATCTCGAACAGACATCGAAAATAATGTTGGCAAGTATCTACGCCTGTGAACCCTATCCCGAAATCCTGTAGTAGTGTTCGTGTTCCTTTTTCATGCCCGCATTTGGAAATCCCCTCCCCGTCTAAGAACAAGCCCCACATAAGACATAAGACAAAGGGAATGCTAGTATGTTTGTGGGTGTATTGACGACGTTTTAGAGGGTGGGGGGGGGGGGGGGNNCCCTAAACCCTACCCTAAACCTCTACCAACAACAGGAATCCAGAAGCGAGCCACCTTTGCTCCTGTCTGTTTGAAGCGTTTCAGCACTTTCAGACGGGACATCCCTTACCGTTTAGGAAGGGTTTAGGGTTTAGG
>CAJNIZ010012141.1:0-10236 GCA_905231905.1 Symbiodinium pilosum | reverse complement strand
GAGGAGGAGGTCATGCGCTCCATCGCCTTCTCCAGTACCTGCGTAGAAGCTGAAACTCCTCCTCCTCATCAAAGGGTTTAGGGGGTTTACTGGGGTTTAGGGTTTAGGGTTTTGGGGTTTAGGGTTTTAGCAACTGGGGTACCCTGACCTAATTTGAAGGGTTAAGGACTTAGGCAGTACACTGATAACCCTGTCATAATAACCCCAGCTAGTTTCGTCATTAACCTACTTATTAATCCTTTCCCCCTGGAATCAAAGGGCTCCCCCAATGTATATATATATATACACCGAGACCAGGCACCAGACGTTTCACAAGACAGTTGGTCCTCTTGTTTATTAGGGAGGTAAAACGAAGAGAGCATGTCATCCGCATGAAGTATCCTCTAGGGCTTTTTTTGAAAAAAGAAAATCTCAGAGGTTTAGGGATACGTAAAATCCCGCAATGGATACCCCAGTGGAAAAAGGAACGGAACTGGCGGCTGATGGGCCGGTACACCAGTTGAATGTCTAGAGTGGACTTGATCAAGTCCGATGAAACTTGTACTTCGGCCGCGGCAAACTGCTTTCAGAATACTGTCAGGGTAGGACTAGGCCCCGACTTTGCCAACCCATCACCGGAAACCTGAATCCCTGGACTTTGAGCTCCTGTGCCCTGAATGCCCAACCCCAGCGCATATACAGCTCGATAACCCCCTTTCAAGGAATCTAAGGGACCCTTAAAGGCCCAACCCCAAACCCTAATCCCCTAGAAAAGGACCTAAAAATACCCTAAATGGTAGTTTCCCTAAATATAGGGGACCCCAATTTAACCCCCAATATACATTTATCCATCCTGAATAACCCTAAACCCTATAAATCCTTTATCTGCTCCTAGATATCCCCTCTAACCGCTGTAAAGGTGCCTCCAACTTTGAGAAACACCCACAATATCCAGGCCCCAGCGCCTGGGTGGGTCCCAGGATCTCAAGCTTTTCCCAAGCGGAATAGAAGCGAGACCGCCTCCAGAATGCAGTTTAGGATTTGGGGTTTAAGGGTTTACGGTTTAGGGGTTTAGGGTGGATGGAGGACATCTTGTGGCACTTTTTCAGGTAGTATAACTTCCAATATGGGGGAGACAGGGCAGACAAAGAGAGAGAGAGCGAGAGAGAGAGAGAGAGAGAGAGAGAGAGAAAGAGAGAGAGAGAGAGAGAGAGAAGAGAGAGAGAAGAGAGAGATGTTATCTGTGCACAGATGGGTGCAAGATCTTCTCCATCCACAATGGTTTGGCTGTGAAGTTTAAAGCTCATGTTTTGATTCGAGTTCGGGCCTAGGGCTTGGAGTGTAAGGTCTCGGGCTTCCGCAAGAAGTTTAGAGCTTACACTTCAGGATTTGTTGTTACGAGTGAAATATAACCGCTGCTGCTGCTGCAGCAAGAGAAACAGACAGTACTTGAGCTGATGAGGGCAAGACGGCTGCGGAAGAATGTGTTTTTAATGCCGTAGCCCAGGAATTGCTGTACCTTTGGCATCTTAAGCTCTCTCAGTCTCCATCCATGGCGCTACATGACTAGATATTTTCACCTCACACCCTAGACTCCAAACTCCCAACGCCCCAAACCTGAATCCATAAGCCTAATCCCCGAACCCCGTGCTCTAAATATGTGCAGCTGAAAGCGCCACACCAGAACAGAACCAACAAAACAATTCTCAAAACCCTAAAGCTGGAGTCCGACACTCCTGACCCTAAACGCTGAGCCTGAACCCTAATGTAGATCCCTGGTTAATAAACCCCTCCTTTTTAAGGGGCTAAATATTAGGATCCTCCCTCTTCAGGGGGTGGTTATTAATCAGGGGTCTGGGTTAAGCCGCGAAGCCTAAAGGTTGAATCATGCGCTCCTTACCCATAGCTTGAACCTGAAACCCCATACCTTGGTCTTACACAGGCAACCACGCGCTATGGGGTTTGGGGTCCCAGGTTTAAGGTTTAAACACCTTCAACCCTACACCCAGGAAACCATATCCTAAAACTTGAACTCCCAACACCCAAACCTACTCCTCTGAACCAGAAACCTTGAAACCCCTGCAAAGCCAAAGAGATGGCACCCTTAACCCTGCACACCCCTGATACACCGACCGGCATACCTAGAATGGAGCTGTGGGATAGATTATACGACCTAGTTGCTGAGTTCCCTGACCCCTAAAAAGTGTACACTTTTTATTCTGCTGGGAATAGAAGAACCTCAAAAGTGTAAAGTGTACCTACCCAGCTACTGAGCCGACATGAGGGTTCAGAAGCCATGGATTCCCCTACTGCCCCCCTCCATACTGTTCCCCAAATGTTCCTGGTTTTTTTTGGCTGCTTAGGGGTAAATAGGCCTCATTGAGGTTAATTGAGAAACAACCTTAGGTATGTAGTGTAGGGGGGGTAGTAGGTGAACCCGTGAAGAAAGAACAACATGGCATTTTCCAGGTTTCTACATTACATCATCATAAATCATAAATGCAACTTTCTTTCCATGTGTTTCTCCACTACTTACTACTGGAGCTATGGCTGTAAACCCTTCACCTTGACTTAGTACTTTCCATTTCATGTTCCGTTCTTCTGTTGATTCTCCATACTTGGTAAGTATTCAGGCTAGTAGATCTGCTCTTCATACCAGTATGCTCAGAGAACCCTAAAACTTGAACCCCTCTACCTATACCCTAAACATCCCACACCCCAATACCCTATGAACTCCAAACACCCCAAACCTTGACTCCTGAAGCCCACAAACTCAAAACTGAACACCCCACGCCCATTAACCCTACCCCTCTCAAGGCCCTGAACCCTACACCCCTTAGGCCCCTAACTCTAAACCCCTAAGAACCCTGTACAATTCGGACCTAAAGAACCCCCTCATATCGCTGCTCCTGGGCTGCGATGCTTCGCGAAGACGGCGAAGTGCGGCACTGGCGGCGCGATCTGCGCAAAGAAGGCGTCCCGTTCCGGGAGGATCTCCCCTGTAGTCCCCCTTAAGTAGACAGAATACAGGGTTTATGGGGATCTTATAATACTACACCCAAAGCCATATTCTATCTACTTAAGGGGGGCTGTAAACCTAGCCCTAGAAGTCCACGTTCCTAACCAATACACACTTGGGGCCAAACTACCCACATAGGAATCCACTCCGGCCCAAATTACCTACTGCTTCGGTACCTGGACTCTTTGGGCAGCGTTAAAAACTAACTGGTATTATTTAGTAATTACCCGTGTGCAACAATCATAGGGACTTAAGGGGCTCAATGGTTGGGTTATGTGGACAGTTATCATTGAATTCCCGAAGCCCTGAACCCAGGTGGTGAGTTCAGCATTTACAGCATAGGGTTTGCACTTAGCGCAAGTCCACGCGCATTCTAGTGCAACCGAGTGCGATTTGTGTGCTCAAGTGGGCTTCTGAATCATTAGGCATTGTAAGGCCTCACACCACCTGTGCGCCTGGAACCGGGACTCCCTCCGGGGATACCCACAGGTCGGAGGATCCTTTTCATGAATCCTAGGAGGGCGCAGTGGTTCATCTAAGGGTCATATTGGTGACATAGTGGGCGGAAGCCTTTTTCAGGGTATGACCTTAATGGTAGAAACCTGTAACCCTTGAGTTGTACTGTCTAGTGCCTGTGTTCCGGTCTTCACACGGATTAGGGTGTGGGGGCTCTCGGGGGCCTGGGGAAAGTTTGGGGTGATCCTAAACCCTAACCCGAAACCAAAAACCCTAAATCCTAAATCCCAAACCCTGAACCCTAAAACCTACACCATTAAACCGCATGAGGCTTGGGGGTCGGCAGTCAACAGCTCAGGTGTAGTATGCAAAGCTGCGGTCTTGGGCGCGGGGTTGTGTCTTTTGGGAGGCTTCAGGAGGGACTCAATGGGGACCCCTGTAGGTAATGGGGGATAAGATGAAGACTACTGGCTAAATATAGGGTGTATAAGCACTACACAAAGGTTCTAGAAGGTAATGGGACCCTTCTAGGGGTCCATCGAGAGCCCTTGATTCAAGGGCTTTGTTAGCTGTAGCCTGTTTGTTGAAAGTAGAAAACTTAGCATAAAGGGCCTTCCTTTTTTGGAAGTCATTTTGTGAAAGCAGTGCTGGTTGTCAGTGTTGAGGGGCTAAGGCTTCATAAGGGTGATGTAAGGCTTGATATGTGCTCTATATGAAGACTTTGTCACAGTTGCACATTACCGTCTTGGCGGAGATCAATGGACGCCCCTAAGTTCTTCTAACCCTCGAGCCCAACTTGATCTGATCCCCGAACAAGAACTCTGAACCAAATCCCTGATCTCTGAACACTCAAATCCTACTTAGGTCCCTAAACTCTGAACCCAGGTACTTACCCCAAAGCCTCAAGTTCCTCCAGCCTACACCCTAAGTCCTAAACTCCAAATGCCCTCCACCCAATATTAAACCCTCCCCTCGAAATTAAATTTTCCCATTGTGATATTTTGTAATATATTGGTAATATCGAATATTAAGGGAAAGGGGGGGGGGGACGTGTTTCATAGTAGAGGAGGGGATTATAAACCCTAAGCCCTAAGTCCTAAACCCTACATGTCTACAGCTGCTTGACCTTCCATGGCTTCCTTTACCAGCGCTTGCATGGCCTGACAATTGCGGCACCACAGGGGCACACACGAACAGTTCAGGTGTGAGGAGCTACAGAAAACACCCTGAACACTTAACCAAAAGTTGGAACATCATGGCGGTTTAGGGTTTAGGGTTTACCCTAAACCCTAAACCCTAAACCTAGTTTTCCTTCTTTCCGAGCTCTTGGGGTCGCGGGGACAACGATGTTCCAAGTGTCGCCTGTAGTATGAAGGTTCTGGGCTTCAGAGATTAGGGTCGGTAGGGTTTCGGTTTTGGATTCCCCTCAACCCTTAGCCCTAAACCCTAGGACACCGGGATGCTGTTCTGTCTCATGGTTTGGACCTCACTTTTGGCATTTCACGCGTGAACAAACTCCATGCACGCAGCAGGCTCCACACAATGAGAAATTCCTTGAGGGACATGACAATGAAATTATCCCCCACCCTGAACCCTAAACCCTACACCCCAACCCTAAACCCTAAACCCTGAACCCTAAACCCTACACCCCAAATTCGAAACCCTCCACCCTGAATGGGGACAAAGCTTCTTCAGAGCTTTTGGCCTCGCAACTCTTAGCCCAAAAGGCCAAAAGTCACATTGCAAAGGAGGGATTATTCGGATTTAGGTTGAATCCCTTTCATTCCCTTAGAGGCTTCAGAAGCTTTACGTTTCAGAAGATTCGCAACTAGCTGTAACTGGAGTTGCAGATGGGCTTCTGATCCCCCGGACTTCTGTTGTGCAGGGACTACCCGATCACCCAAATTACGGCATGGGCTGCAAGCCTTGCTATGTATGTTAACTAGGTCCTGACAATTCGCAAATCAACATGCAACAAAAATCCGGCAACGCATCTGAGCTTTGTCAGGCTCTTATAAGACATATCTTCATGCAGGGTGTACGGACGGTGGGTCTCAAATGTCGGGGATGCGAAGGCTTGGGGGTATGATGTCCTCCAGAAAGACTCTTTCTATGCTGCTTCTTCATAGAATGATCTGGGAGCTTTGTGGAGCTTCTGTACCCCGAGCACAGTATCCCAGAATAACCGCCCTAATGCTACATGAACGCAGGAAAGCCCAGCACCATCATGCGGTGCTAGTGACTAGTTACCTTCACTTCGCATGTACCCCCATACTAGGTCTGAATTCTCGTGCAGTTCCCATTGCCAGTGCCAGAATATTCCAACACTCTTACCATTCTGCATGGATACTGTCTATCGTTGAACCGTCCCTGCTGCCGTGGTCATATTCAGCTATTGAGACTGATTGGAGTTTCTCAAAATCGGGGGGGTCCTAAGGGACCCAAGGGATATAGGCGGGTTACAAGGACTGTGAGGTTCCTTATACTGCATCATATAGAAACTACTTTGAGACTGCCAGATTGGTTTCTAGGCCTTGTAGCCAACGATCCTATCCGGATCAGACCTCCGCGACTACCACCCCAGCTTGGCGCGACAACCCTGAATCCCAATCCAAAGACTTCACATCCTACATGGAGGCCTCTACAACAATATATAATCCCATATAATCCCTACAAAATCCTTATATGAACCCTGTATAGCCACCATATGATCCCTATAGCTACATGGTAGTTTCCCAAAATAAGGGGACCCCAATATAGACCCCAAAATACTATAGTCCTTATCATTGGGATTCCCAAAAAGGTACCCCCTAATTTTGGGAAACCTTCACATAATCCCCATATAAAACTTAAAGCCGGTGTACCCCAAAGGACTCCGGGGTCCTATGTGAGTACGTCGGAAGTATGGGGGTCACGTAAGAGTATATAGAAAATACAAGGAACAACTCCCAAAAGCTGGGTTTAGGGTTTAGGGTAGACCCTAAAACTTGAACCCCAACAACCTTAGCCCTAAACCGGGGCCCTGAACGCTAAACGCGTCCGACCTCAGAGAGGTTCGCCACCCGACGGGAGAGGTCGGCATGAAGGAAACCTTCAGTGCCTGCCCCCATGCTTACTCGAAGGTTAGAAGTATGGGCCTATAATATGGTATTGCATTTACGTAAGGTTTAGGGTTTAGGTTTAAGGTAGGTATGCGCCCCTAATACGGGCCCTTAGGCCTTTTAGGGGGTTCTGGGGGCCCTTAAGGGTACGCACAGGGGAATATGGTGGGTAGGTAAGGATCCCAGGGTTAAGGACCCATACTACGGGCCCATGGTTTCAACCTTAAAGCTGACGTGTGTAAAGTTTAGGGTTATAATAGGGATATTTGGAAGATTATGTAGGGAATACACAGGGATGTATGTAAGGGTTGGATAGAGATAATGAAGAAATAGGGCGCCATGAATGGAGGGACAAACGAACAAATCCGGCAAACGAAAAGGCAACCACTATTTTAGGCCTTAGGATTCATTACCCCCCCTCCCCCCGCTCCCCCCCCCGGTATTGAAGAAACAGCCGTCAACGAACATGGAACAAGTACCATTTAGGTGCAAGAAGCCCACTCCCTGAACCCTGAACCCTCAGTGTAAGTCCTTTGAGGGTTTGGGAGTCATGGCTTTTTGTCCCCTTACCCCTGGTCAAGTTATGTGTGTGTGTGTTAATTTGATGCATTCATCGGGGGGAGTTTGCCGTATCATGCCCAGACGCATACCTTCATGGAACGAGGGGCTGTTCTTTGGAATGAGGGGCTGTTCCTTAGCACTGATCACTTACTGTAGTTGTCTCCAGCAGATAAATGGCCCTTGTGTGAAAACAGCGGGATGAGGATTCTGTATATGCCTTGCGGCAACACTATCCATCCCTAAGGCTCCAAGGGCCGAAATAATTGGGGTTTAGGGCCCAAGTACTATAATATCAATGGTATACGGGCCCTAAAGCCCTATTAGTCGGGTCCTAAGACCCCTGGGGCATCACAAAAACGTCCCCATGAGGCTCTGCATTAGAGTCAGAGCTAGTGTATCTGAAAATCGCACAGAGACCTTCAGAACCAACACACCTTTGCTACACCCTCGAAGACATCCCTACAGCGCACATGCACATGATGCTTCGCGTATGTTCAGATTTCCGATCTCAAAAAAATATTTGTCAGGACGAGTCAGCCGAAACGGAAAAACCGTGCAGAGCAAGGAGTGCCCCACCAAACCCTATATATATATCAAAGACTAACCTCTAGACCCGAAGCCCTAGAACTTAGGTTCTGAGGCCTCCAATACCTGCTGCCACTTGATAGTGGCCGCTGGATGTGCGCTGCAGCTGTAGTGCCACCTTCACATATAGATTTCGCTAAAGGGGGTAACCTTGGGGAGCCTAGGAAGAGTAAGGGGTTTCAAAGAGGCTGTAGGGGCTTAACAGAGGCTTTAGGGGCTTGTTTTGGAGATGAAAAAAAGAACATCTTGAGAAACTCCTACATGGAGGTGTGAAACAAGGGGTGGTCATAGGAACTCCGATAATGGCTGATAACACCTCAACCTTTGAAAAACAAGAAGCCACGCAGTCTAAATGCACGCGTTTAGGGCACCATAGCGCTTGCCCAGCGATGACATGATATATGATGCAACTTCTTGCTGCTGATTACTTAAACGAGCGTTTCAACACGGACCCAAGCAGAGTACAGTCCTTTTGGAGGGGGGGGGTGCTATGTCAGCGTGGGGGAGGGTAAACCCTACATAGACCTTAGACCCCATACATCCTTTCTGTCCGTACATAGCACCCCTTATATGAACCCTGTTGTTAGCCTAGTTTTTTTGGGGGGGGAAGGAGAGGTTTTACGAAGCCCCATGCAAGCTTCAGGGCCAGGCTGTCGTTGTGTGACCTACTAGGTTTTCTGGCTCCTTGTTGAACACAACTTTGTAGTCATTAGTACTATTTTTCATATTAGTTAGTATTCTAGAAAAGCCCAGTATCAAATTTGAGCCAAGTGTGTTTTATACTAGTGTCCCAATGAGGGCCCAGATTTACTGAGGGGATCGACCGATGCAGCGTGGTATACAGTCAACTTGCCAAAGCCTGAGTTCATGTAATGTAGAAGCAGTTTAGGGTAATATTAGGGTACTATTAAAGTATATTAGGGCTATATTGGGGTCATAGTGGGGGTTCTGTATTTCCTCTATGAGGGTGGCACTGAGGAGCTGCTGTAGCATTTGTAGCAGGTTTAGTTGAAGTTTTTGGCGTGAATATTTTTTGCAGTAGTCACGCTGTGTAGTTGTGATGCTAGCTTGGGGAAGAGTACCTGACATGACTGTGCTGTGAGCAAGTATAGAACAAATAAGGTTGCAGATAAAATCGCTGAGTGCGCCGTAAGTTCCAATGGCTCATTAAGTCCGAGGGTTTCTCACCCTGACCAAGGAAGCGTATGCAATGTTTGCAGACATTAAATAAACCCTAAACCATGAATCCACTCCCATATGCCAAATGAGAGCCTTGCCAAAGGTGAGGACGTCGCTTTGGCCCAGCGCAATTCCAGCATCCTCTCGGAGACTTTGGGTAGCAATAGTACTTGTAATTGTGCTTGTAATTGTAACACGATTAATCATAATAGTGCTGATAATACTAAGAATAACGAGAATATGGCGCTGCGTTACAAGTGTTCAATATGGAAGGGTCTCAGATAGTTCTTGCCTCTGATTAATAGGGAATGAAGGAGCGAAAACAAAATGAATCTTAAAGAATTTTGGGAAACCTCCCAACTGGGTATTCTGCCGATCCCTAAGGGGAAGGGTTACATCCTGCCCAAAGGGTCAAGGTAGCCATATAGTATATGCTGAAGCCCTGAAATAGTTACATGGAAAAAGGTTTGGGCTCTCTAATTATATCTATACCCTAAACCCTACACTCTAAACTCCATAACCACATGGACCCTTTGGGCTGGGCCTGCACATTTTTGCGCTCCAGCCGGCACGGACCGATCTGTTGCAGCGAAACCTCTTGACCTACTGGCGATTAGGAGGGAATAAGGGGATATGTAGGCCCCCTTAAGTAGATAGAATATGGCTTTGGAGATATTATAATAGGATCCCCATACATCCCATATTCTATCTACTTAAGGGTGACGATAATCCCTATATAACCCCCGTACAATATATTCCCTTATTCCCTGTTGACCCCAGTATGTTGATGGGGTCGCCAATCCCAGGGCAAGACCCTCCATCAGGGCCCTTGCAGCATGACTTCGCTTTACCAGGGACGGAACTTCCGGAATTAGGGGGCTCAAAAGGTGGGATGAAGGTAGGTGGGGTAAAGGAAGCAAGCCCCAATATAATAGAATCTACAAGAGGGATCCTTTAACCTACCTGGCTTTATCCCACCTTTTGAGCCCCCTGATGGAATGGGAACGCTGAGGATTCCGCGCGGGGTATTTCGCCTTCCAGGCCTTGTATGAACTGCGATGCTGCAGTACAACCCCCTGAGGCAAACCCCTAAACCCTAAACCCTAAACCCTAACCCCAAACCCTAAACCCAAAACCCTAAATGTCTTGCATGCTCCATGGTTTCGACCTGGTTCGGTAGCGGCTGGTGAGCTGCAGACGGGGTTGGCGCAGAAGATTCAGACCGCTTGCGAATGAATAAGCTCTAGAAGAGGAACCACAGGCGAGAAACTTGACATCTTAACCCGTCATAGCAGTTTCCTTTTCATTTTCTATTATCCCATATAACCCCAATATACCCATAATCCCTATATAACC
>CAJNIZ010012140.1:0-10238 GCA_905231905.1 Symbiodinium pilosum | reverse complement strand
TCAGCTCATGCTGCCCCTGAAAGCACCTTCCCAAAAGGGTCAAGCCCCGGGATTCATCTTTCCTAAGCCACGTCCAGCCGCCTGGATTTCACCCTGGTGAATTGGTGGCCGGACCCCCCTGGGTATAACGAGCCCGGATAAAGCAATCTATTCGTACTTCATGAAGATGACAGTTGAGCTCATGTAAGCAAAAAGCATCCGTAGAACATTCCTGGGGTAGCGAGTCACGCTGTGGTAAGGCCATCCTCGTGAAGCTCTTCACTAACCTCTTTCTGCGGGTTGCTCCCGGCCTTCAAGAAGCAGATGCCTGGTGCTCAGCACAAGGTGACTCTTGCAGAAAGCAGGGTCGACGGCTAAGGATTAGGTGATTGCTTTCAGTGCAGGGGAAACTGGTGACCAGCTGAATGGTGGGCCTAACTATTCGCTGGAGCAGAACAGCATCCAGGTTATCAGCATAGGAAGGCACAAAATAGAACGAGATTGCAGTATCATTAGTGCAAGCGCATGTAACTGTTGCTGTTGCTGCCGCCGATGTCGATGGCGACGAGGACTATTCTTGCTTTACTTGCGGCTCATAGCTGGCTTTGGGCTGCCAGGTTCTTGTCTTCGGCTTGCAGCTTGCGCAGGCCTGGGCTTTGCAGAGATATACCTGCAAAGATCGAAAGGAAGGTCTAGATCAAGGATTTATGGTTAGGCCTTGCCTAAAACTTCTGGATCGATAGAAATACATGTGGAACTCGATGTCGCGCCCTGTTTCTAAAGGGCCCCTTTCCAACCAAAAACTGGGGCGAGAACGAGAACAACACATCACGTCGTGTTATTCCACCGTTCTGGGGATTGATTTGATTTTCGATGGGAATGGTCCCAACGCCCAATTACGCTGAAACTCTTTGAGCGGCCACCGCAACATAACTGCGGGATCTGCAGGGAGATGGCAAAACTACACCGGAGTCGTGCCAGAACAGGAAGATGTATCGCCGGGGGTTCTTCTAAAGATAGAGGGAATATTCTTCAGCCGTGCGCTCATAATCCACTGATACATTGGGTTGGAGGATTGGGTCCCTTCCAGAAATTCACGCTAATCATGGTAGGAACTTTGGGAACCGTTTTTTGCAGTGGGCATTTAACTTCCATGCGATGAGAACCCCTACCAGTATCTTTGGATGCCTGGGTTTAGATCCCCGGCCCCTCATAATGCCCGCAGCATGGAATCCTTCTGAACCTACACCTTATACCCAGCAAGCTCAATTTTGACAATGCCGCGCTTTGCCTTGTTTCAGCCAGGTTAGGGCAGACAGCCTCGGCGCCTCTGCCTTCCCAAAACCTGAGCTGGACCAGCTCCTGAAAGGCTCGGGGCAAGCGATTCCGCGAATGAGCACTGTCTATAGTACTGCACGTATTTCGTTCCAGTTCGGCTACTTCTGGAGAGTTCTTGCACTCTCATTGTTTCCGCGTGGATGGAGGTGCGGCCGTGGATGTGCTGAAGTCAGCTTCTGCACCCTTGGCCGAGCAGTGCCGAGAGGCGCTAAGAGGGTTTAAGGTTTTGAGGCTTAAGGTCTAGGGTCTGCGGATTTCGGTTGTGGATTTGGGGTTTCAGCTTTAGGTGGTCGTGGCAGTAACAGGAATACTCTCTGACAGATGTGCCAAGTCTTCATAAACAGATCAAAAGCAATCATGGTATGCCGAAAGGGAGCCATCCTTCGTATGGTAATCGTTGTCATCATCATGACAATCTACATCATACCTGGCGGTGCAAGTTGAGGGGCCCGGGATCCCCTCCAGGCTCGTGCTGCCTTGATGAACTGGCACACCTCCTCTCCACATTCGCGTCCATCCTAAAGGTCTTGCATGCCTCACACCACGATATAATCTGCAAGAAATACTTCAGAACACAAGTCCCCATCCCAAAGAATCAAAGCCAATCTAAATCAATTCTCTAAACCTTGACGGAAACTCCAAAGCCAGGTGCTGAAGCCCAAGCTGAACAACCAGCAACTCAAGGGCTTGCAGGCCTGGGTTTCTGGGGTTGGTGATTACGGTTTTAAAGGAATGCATGGGTACTGTAGAGTGAGGGTGATGTTTGCGATGGGGCTTGGGGTCTGGTCCATGCGGTTTGGCTTTGGTGTCTGAGATTTCGGGGAATCGCCCTGCTCGCGGGATGGCCTCATGTTCATAGGCGGCAGCATGCATCACAGGTTTTAGACATGTCTTCCACCACCTACCAGTAGGTTTCTTGCGCATCTGTTCCCTTCACTATCGCTCGCTTCCGCTCTTTGATGCCAGGATCTCCATCTGCTGCCCTGCTTCAGCGGCCTGGTGGGGAACATCCAGGCCCATACTTGCTGAAGGGTGCATTGCGGCAGTATCTGCCAGTGCAGTAAGTTTAAGTGCAGTACATGGCACAAAATCAACTGGGGTGTTTGAACTTTTCTTCGGTTGCGGAGGTTGCGGAACACACCCGCCTCACCCCCCCGTTACCGCATAATAGCGGTTGCCATGATGGAAACGCTGACGACTGATACGATGATACGTTTCCTGCTGAGCTGTGGTCTTTTGCGGAGGCTAAGGAGGCAGAGTGGTTGCGGTTCCTCGAGCACCTGGAACCCGAGACTGCCATGCCCATGGGTTGGGAGAAGTTCGGGGCCCAGTACACCTGCACCGGATCTCAAGGTCAAGAGGGTACAAGGCATCGATTCACTCTCGGTCTGATGAGGTCCGTGGAGGAGGACTCCGAGACCCGCCAACTGCTGCACAAGACCCTGATCATCAAGGCCTGGAAGCCTCCAACAGACTAAGAGTGCTTGGACACTTTTCTGGTTACAAGAAGAAGGTTAGTAATCATGATGAGCAGCAAAGATGAGTCAGTGAAGAAGACGTACTAGCTTGTTGACGACAACAGCTTCGAATGGTGCTAGCACAGCAAGAACGACAAAAAGCTACCAGTACAGGAATAATCACAATTGGCAAGGTGGCGGGTCAAGAAGACATCAGAAGACTCCGCCTGCACGTCCCTAATCTGTCAGTGCCGCAGCATGTTGCTGAGACTCACGTAGGCGCTGCGTCCGGATCGGCTGGTCTTCGTGTGCCCGGAAGCCCTGTGCAGGGGTTGCGGTTCCGCATCCGACGCACGGAAGGGCTGAATGGGATGTTGCCACTCCAATCTTTAAACGTAAAGTCAAGCTTTTCCAAGAAATCCTTGCGCGCCGGTCTTCAAGTGGCCTGAGTTCAGATTCTACCGACATTTCGACATTGGCTGAGGCGCGCAGTTGGTGGAAGCTGTACTCGGGAAAGGCTTCCTGGACCTGCCGGCCTTCAATCTGGCAGAGATCATTGCCAAGGACCACTCCTCATGCTGCGACTTCCGCCAGGAGTAGAGGCCAAACCTCGAGATCTGAAGCTGAAGTCTTTGGATTGGTTTGCACCTCAAGCGTTGTGTAGCGTAGTTGCCATAGAAGCGATTTCAAGCTCTCTTCCGCTCATGTACCGTGATCCACGAAACTTTGCATGATGTGAAGATCCAGGCTACACATGTTGCATTCCGGCCTTTGCAAGGACAGCAAAGCGTCCTCACCCATCATGATGGCACGTGGCCTCAGCTCCTCAAGCCCTCAGACACGGCTTTCTTGCCATGTCAACCTGTGATACCTGTAGCGAGCGTCTCCACAGTAGTGTGGTCATGAAAGAATTTGAGATCGCAATCCTCGGCACATTCCTGGTACTGGTATGGCCAGCCACCGAAATCGCCCAAACGGGTCGGAAGCAACCATGCGCAGCTCGCAGTCGACATGATACACAAATTGCAATTGCAAGGTCTCGGTGCCAGGATTTGATCCCAGCGGCAAGGCGTCGGTTGGAGTGATGAATGATTCGTGATGGCAGCAGAGCGGCACTGACCAGTACTCACACACTTCTGTTCCGGTTGACAAGCATGAGTTGCGTAAGACGTCAAGCTGTCGTCTGAAAACGGAGCCATTTACATGGATTTTGCATGCTACATCCTTGAACCTGCGAGGTGACGGAACTGGCACAGGCACAGAAGAAGTGCCCTGGCATTCAAAAGATATGTTGGGAGGTGCACCGAAAATGAGGTCTCCACAGGACATGCCGGGCAAATACGCCAGCACTTGTGACATGTGCCTCCGCTCTCTGTGCCCAGGTCCTTGCAATCTGCCGCCATGGGGTCGGAAGAAGGGTTCAACGTGGCAGACAAGGCCCCTGCTCATGTGATTTGTTTGAGACAGTGCAGTAGTAAGATTCGCATGATGGATGGCACTAATGTTGTGCGATCTGTGCACGGGCGCTGTGTATTCTTGCAATGCAGTCAGCATGCCGTTTCATGGAACATTATTGCCCAACTTCAACATCGTTTTTGTTTCTGTTTCCTGGCGATGCATCGCACGTGCCAATCGCATCATGACTACTGCTGCTTATCAGGCGATCAAGGCAGCATCAAATGCCGGAAGCTGGGTGCTTCTGAAGCAGATCGCTCAGCCATTTTGGGTCTTGCAGCTGGCTGTTTCAGAGTATTGTCATAGCGGCAGCCGTAATCCAGACGTCATGAGATGCTCCGGCATCCCCTGCTCAGCATCATTGTTATGACGGCTACTACTGTAGATGATGGACAAGGATGATGAGGATTCCAAGTTCGCAGTAGTGTTATCATGTGAATGCCTAGAGTCACAAGCATGACTGTAAGGGCTCTCGCCGTCATTGTACCCCGCAACCACTCCTCGCAGAATTCTTGCATCTGCTGGCGTGTTCTGAGGAATGTCCACTTGGCGATCAAGTGGCTCTCAGAGCTGGTTGGCTGCTCAGACCTGATCGACAACTAGAGATCAGGGTTCGGACGTTTAGGGGACATTTCTTCCCGTGAATTTTGCTTGTCATCATGTGTTCTAGGTTTTTCTGTTCTTTGCGCTTTTTTGCTCCATGTACATGGTTGCAAGGGACAGCAGGTACATGTAGGGTTTCAGCCCACACAGCCCTTCATCCTGAACCCCTTCCGCTGAAAGCTATCTTGACCTGTGCCGTTTAGGAGAAGAAGCTCTATGGCATGAACCCGCAGCAGAACTTCCGCCTCTTCTTGACCATGGAGTTCAACCCTAGGAGCTGGGGCACCGGGGGTTTAGGGTTTTCAGGACACTCGGTTTAGGAAGTAAGTAAGGGTTTGTGTCACGTGCAGTTTTGAGTTTAGTCTGGCGGGTGTGAGGGTCAGGAATTAAGGCTCCTGATGGGCAAGGTCTCCAGAAGACTGTTGCTTGCTCTTGTGCAGCACTTGTAGAAGCATTTATACTGGCAAGCGGATAGACCATAGCTTCCAAGGTCTTCGGGTTTGAAGCTTAGTCTGCAGACCCTTGTGCCAGGTTTCTTTTTGCGGCGTGGTCCCTGATTCGAACGCTCACCTTCCTGCCGTAGGTAGAGCTGGTGACCCCAATACTTATACCAAACCTGTATCCCCATTTGGCTTGAAGTCCTCCTTGGATCTGATCGGTAGAGTTAGCGTCCGCAAGGCCCGAAAAATGAGCAGGATCCCGGCCAACCTCATCCGTCTCTCGCGCGTCTACGTGTTTGAGCCTCCCTCTGGGGCCCGACCCCTACATGGGCATTTCCAGAAATTAGGGCTTTACTTGGAGAGTTCCTATAAATTGAAATATATTTCAGGGTCCCAAATTTCTAGAAACCTCTAGACAGCAAAAATGGCAGCTGCTGGGGTCGGGGTGGGGTTCAGGGTTGCAATCCTACAGACGGGGAGTGTTGCGGGTCTCTGGAGAAGGAGTGAGCAAGGTTTGTGTTTGCATTCCTGGTCACCGCGTTGTTTGGAAACTCACGTACGGAGACAAGCATCGTTCAAGCCGTATTTGTGTTTGAGCATACGTACGTATTGTATCTAGTAGAGAATAGCAGATGACTGGCGAGGACCAGATCAGTTAATGTAGGTAAAGTCATATGCAAATACTACAACCAATTTAGGCATCAATCACGAGTTTATGTCCTGTTTCCTTCCTCATTCCCAGTATCAAAAAAAGGAGAGAGGGCGCATCTCGATTCTGCCAAACAGTTAGATCCTGCTTCAGGTTTCGTCTCAGACCCTCTCCCTCAAGTGGTTTTCTCGTTGCTTTGCAGTCCTGCCACGTGCCCTGCGGTGGAAAGTGGATTTCTAAGTCCGTAAGGTGCGAGCCTCGCTTCAGCGCTCCTTCACACAGGTGGGGAAAGACAGGTAGTTCTTTTTACTCATCTTCACATTAGCTTTTTAGTGCTAGTATCGATGTGTGTCTGTGTTTGTTTTTTCCTTTTTTTTGGTCGCGATGCAAGTGGTTGTGGTCGTGTTTGTAGTGGAAGAAATGGAGGTCGTAGGACGAAGGCCAGGTTGAATAGGCGGGGCTTCAAGGGGCTGCTGCTGGTCTATTCTTTGCGGTTTCAGGGTCAAAAAGATGAGGGTTGCGGATGTTTGGAGAAAATGGATGAAACAGGACAGGATCCTTATAGGCTTCTGCAGAACTAGGATTGCTTCTCTGTACTCTGCAATCAGTCTAGCATGTCTACAGCCTAGAACCGTGGAAGGGAAAAGTGAGCACACAGAGATTATCCAGTTTTGCGCTGAAGACAATGACCAACGCTACTTCCCGTAGACTATCAGAAATATTTTCTCTCAGCCCCAGCCCCAGACCTCAAACTGTGCTTTGTGCAGGTGCTGCCACCGGAGAAGACCGACCGGGGGCCTGTCGAGCGCTGTAGGCGGGGGCCAGTTTGGCCTGTAGCTGATCCAGGACGAGCAAGATTGACGATGCGCGAGAGAGGTAATTGCGTAGCCTCGGGAGTAGTGGCGCCGGCAGCAGTGCTTTCAACAAGCATGGGGCATCGCAATGACAGGAACAGTAGGCATGGTGGTGACCATCAAGTTCTTGAAAGGGATGTGAAATTCACAAGCTGCAGGCTCCATTTCCTCCTGGCCTTCCTGCATGCGGTTGTGCTGGAGCGGCTGCGGTTCTTCCCTGTAGGTGCCCGGCCATCATCAGTAGCAAGCTGTCATCACTACTGCTGCTACAACGTCTGAGCTCATCCTGGAATTCAATCTTTGCATTTCCTAATGCACTAAACCCATAGCCACTGCATTAGCCCTAAGATCTGAAGCGAAGCAATCAACCAAGACGTTTTCGCATTTGCCAGACGGCCAGGTTGGAGCAAGAAGTATGAATTCAGCGATGCGGATCAGACTTGCGGCCGGAGCCCCTGAATCAAATGATAGTAGCAATGGGATTCACAGTAGCAGTTGCGAAAATAGTCAGACAGGTCGTTTTGATATTACAAGCAGGCATTAATTGACATAACTAGGAGGATTGGGATTCGTAGCACGCTCTGCAAATTGTTTGGCCCAGGCCGGGACATCATCGATGCCTGGGTTGACCGGGCCTTACGACATGAGTAAACTCGTGGCATTCTGAAAGCGGCAAGTGCTGCTAGGTCCTACTTCCCCCGCTAATTCCCACTCCTGCCTACTCAGCAGCTGGGTCATACCTTGCTGAGACAAGCACACTTTGCCTTGAGCACTTTTGAGGACACCGTGTCCAACCAGGGGCAGTTGTCCAACATCAGCCCGGACCGTTTGCTAAGCTGGTGTTGGTCAGTGTTCGCAGGTTGAGGATTGAGGTTCAGAAATTGCGGTCTCAGGTTTGGGGATCGGGTTCTAGAGGTCTTCTTGTTGAAATATCACCGCTTCTACTGTTCTACTGCTTCTATTGCTGCTGCTGCTGCTACCTGCCGCGCTCCTTACAACGAGTGGCTTTGCATTTGCACCAGGACAAGATCCCGTGGGATGCGATTCGATCGATTCTGAGCCACTGGGCATGTCAGACTTAGTTGAAGAATGTTGACTATTCATGCGAATTCCGTGTTGGTATTCTAGCTCATGCTGGTGGGTATGAATGTGTCCAGGTGAGTCCATCTACGGGGGCCGGGTGGATAACGAGTTCGATCATGCGGTGCTGAAGGCTGGGAGCCTGGGAGAGCCAAGCTTCGAAGCAGTGCAAAGCATGGATTCGAGCAATACTCATTGCGGTGAATACTCATTTTTCTGAAGGTTTGTGATTCCCCCCTAATCGATAACCTGATAACTTCAAAAGAGGTGTGCACCACGACAACAATTTTGAAGAGATAGGTCGGTTTTTTTTGGCAGCGGTGATGATTCTGAGGCCTTCATCCACCACCTCTTTAGAGCGGAGTCGGTCCCTGAGATGAGTAGACGGCAACTAGAACAGTAATACAGTAATATAATACGCAATATAGTAGTATAGGAAGATGGCAAAAAGTGATATAGTAATATAGTAATATAGTAATCAAGTATCTGTGGGAAGGGCCTTGGGTTCCAAGGTCCTTTGATGCAGACTTCTCTTTGAACATGGAGTCTGCAAAGGCACTGAAGTGGGAATCTTTGGAAAGCACGGGTCACTGCGCAGGGCCTGCCTCCAGTCTGTGTAGACCCCTTTGATTGCACCACAAACTACCTGCCTGGGTTGTCCAGTGCTGTTAGCATCACAAGACCTAGAAACTACAAGCATAGGATTTGTTAGCGCTACATGCCTACTGGCATTTTGAAGATGATTTCGTGATGATGTTTGCCTGTGGGTCGCTCGAAGCTGTTTCAAAGAAGCCCCTGCCTCACTGCGGCAGGACCAATGTTTGCGGTCGCCAGATGGCCGCAAGCGGGAGCAATTCCTAGAATGGTCGGGCACCTAGGCTTGAGGGCTTAGGATTATGATTGGCTGTTGTCGTTGCTCTTTCCCACATGTTGTACTGCTGTCATCCTTCTCCTTCCCCAAACTTGCTATGGTTACTAGTTACTAGTACCGCTGCATGAAGTGGTTGCTGGGTGCATTCTTGTGTGGTCAGGATCGACGGCTTGCCGGCAAAGGGCAGCCCCACCTGGGTCGGTTGCCGGCCGAGTCGGTTCAGACGTTTATGCAAGGATTAATTACGGTTCAGGGCATCGTGTTTGCCAGAAGCCGCATTCATGTCAAGCTACATGGTACTGCTTGCGAGTGTGAACAGATTAATGAAGAGAGGGACTGGCAGAGTGCTCGATTTGCCGGGTTTTCACCTAAGGAAAACAACTTCTCGGCCACTTCAGATATCAGATGATATCAGTATCTAACACTCAGTCTTGGAGCTCAGCGGCTCAGCGCGGCGCAGCGCGAGCTGACCAGCTCCCAAAACAAATCCAAGGATGTGTTACAGATTTCAGAGGGATGTGCCTGCTGTTTTGAGGCCTTTTTACAGGGCTTGTCCCTGAGATCTGCCCCAAGGCTTACCTGTGCATGCAGAGCAGATGCTCCGAATCAACAGAGCAGGAAGCCGAGAGGGCTCTGGGTTCTGGCGGCTGTTCTGTCTCGGGTGGCAGGCGTCGCAGAGGCCTACAAAGGCACGTCTCCTTGGGTTTGCGGCCCTAAAATTTCGGATTTCGGGCTTAGGTCCACTTGCATGGCCAATATCCATCCTTTTGTCCTTCAAGCTAGTCACTGGCAACTGTGAGACATTTCAGATCAATGTGCACTGCTGGAGCAGAACCGTCCTTGCACCACCACTCAGGTGCCTGCTTCAGTTAACTAGAGTTCAGACAATGGTCCTTACAGAAATGTTGGTGCTCACAGGAGATATCAAGAAAACCTGAAAGCCACTCAAGATCCCAAAGTTGAGCACATGCACTGGCTTTCTGATCTCCGTGCAATTCCGCACCGCTTCTGCCAAGGCCAACCATACCCTGGCTCGTTGGCTCTTGCTGCAGGGAAACACTGGGACGCTGAAAGGCTCGATCATCCGTGACAATCAAAGCAGCAAACATGTAAGAGTAATATCAGCAGTCGTCGGGGTGGTCGTATGTCAGGGTAGGTACAAAATATTTCAGCTAGCCCCCCTCCCCCACCGCAGCTTTGTGCTCCTGCAAGGCGAGAAGAAGACCGAGGGCCAGAAGAGGAGAGTAGGAAGCCTGGTGGGTTTGCTGTTTCAGCGCTTGGGGTATTCAGGCTTTGGAGCTTCGAGGTTAGGATTTGGAATTGGGGTTCTGGGTTGAGGGGTTCTATGGGTTTGAGACTTAGGATCTGGAGTTTAGGGGCTTGACTGTAACCCCAAATTCGGACCTTCCTTGTCTTCTGTTGAAACTAAACATGTACTCTGCTCTACTGTGGCTCAAGAAAAATTGCGTTTGCACGTTGTTGTTGTGTTTTGGGGTTCGCTACTGCATAACC